>MU223539.1:1477487-1491754 GCA_018584345.1 Thuja plicata
TGCAGAATTCATGGTTCCTAGCCTACGGATAGCCATTGAAAATAAACTAGGCGACATGGAGAGTCTGAGGGAGAGACTTTATGCCTTGAATAAGCTAGACGAGAAAAGAGCCATGGCGCAGTGGGCACAACGGACATAGCGCAGCAGCGAAGGAAACTCTGGCATGACAAACACCTTCGGAAGATGCTGTTTACACCCGGCCAGTTGGTGTTTAAGTTTAATGGGCGGAATGAAATCAAACCCGACAAATTTAAAGTGAAATGGCTAGGGCCATATAAAGTTCGCGAAGTAGCAGCAAATGCAGCAGTGAAACTATGGACACTTGATGGGAGAGAGATCCCCGATGCTGTTAATGGCTCCAAACTGAAAGTCTACCACCAAAGGCACAAAGGCCGGGATCATCAAACCTATCTCTTCGATCTATTATTAAAAAAAAAAAAAAAAAAAAACCACACGGTGGAAGTCCACCGGATGGTGGGAGGCCAACCGTCGGTCAACTTGCGGCAGGAGGTTTTAAAAAGACGCCGCCAACAAGCAGGGAAGTAAAAAGGCAAATCGTGCGACAACAATAACATAAACAAAAAACTAACAATCCACCACATAGAGCATACGCAGCAGTTGGTTAAGGAAGCAGCAATGAAAATTGGGCAGCAGTGGAAAAGAAAGAAGTATCGAGCCGCACGATAGGCGTAGGAGGCAAACATAACAAGGGACAATTTCAGCCTTGTGTGGGTTCCTCCTCGAACGGAAAGGAAGGAGGAAGAACAGGTCTGAGGAGTATCGCACGGAAAGAGAGGAGGAAATTGCGTAGGAAGGAGGTCTGGGGAGCAAGTGTGCCCGTACGGTGGTTACTTTTTTTCTCATAAAACCAACAAACCCTAACCATTTCTTGGCAAGTCGTTATGGAATCTGCGGGGAAAAGGAGATGGAAGGCTCAGTTGGACGACAATTTGAACATGAAGAAGGTAAGGGTTTTGCCCTCGGGAGTACAGGTGGCCGGAAACATGGGAAAAGGAAAAGCTACGCAGAAGGAGCAAGTCACTTATGAATCTGTAGCGTTCGAAGGTCTCAATGGCTTGGAGTGCCGGAAATGGTGGCAGGAAACACCGGAGACAGATGAAGTAAAGAAGTTATTGAAGCACGCGGGTGTACATTGGGCAATTTAGATGCCCTTGTTTCCTATTAAAAATTTTGAGCCCACATTGCGGGTGATGGTGAATACCTATGACAGGCACACGTGGAAAAGTACATTTGAGTACAGGGAACACGTGGTTACGGTTTCTTTTGGTCTAGCAGATTTCACCCGTGTGTTTGGCATTCTTGGACGAAATGGGCAGAAGATAGAGATTAAAAAACATAAGATGACAAAGGAGCGGAAAGAATTCTGGATCCGCCGCATTTCTCGCACCCTCACCCAAGCTGAGATGGATTCTATAGTCCAGGCGACAAAGAGCCGTGGCATCAAGAAGGAGTTCGTCGCGGAGGGTCCGTGGCGATGCATTTTGGATGTTATAAAGAGCAGACTCACTGGGGCCAGTAGGGCACCAGACATCACCCTTCCACAGATTGTTCACATGAATGGCATGGTCTACGATTCGGCAACTGTGTTATCGGATAGAATGTACGAGTTCATGACCTTGTAGCACCGTACATTCCACATGCCGCACCATGCCCTTGGGTTGTTTCTGGAGGCTACACTGACCATGCCGCTGGATAAAATGGAATTGGCGCCTCAAGGAAAGCTGGCACCCGAAGAGCCTCCTGTTTTTTATTGGAAATACTTGGACACCGGTGGGACGACAGCAGGCCAGAAGAGGCCACGAAGGGTCATATAATCTGATCGTGAGGACAGTGGTAGAGCTACCACCACCGAGGGCAGTGACTCAGAGGCCACAGAGAGTGATTCGGCAGGGGAGGAGGCCGTAGTGAGGTTTGCGCCACCTCTTTTATCATCTTCCGCGAAACTGGTTTCCTCAGTAGCACCCCTTAAAGAGGGAATGGCCGAGTCCGAGGTTGCCAGAAGTACAACCGGGACCCAGCCAGTTGGATGGGGACAGATTGGGCTGGCGGCAGCCAGGGCTCACACCGTCATTCATGTGGACAGCGTTTCCCTCGAGGATCCACCACCATCAGCCGGTCCTTCGAAGAAGACTATGAGTTCCTGGCTCTAGAAGAAATTTGCCATGACCGTTGCAGAACCCACAGGGGTGGCCATTCTATCTCCCCGCTGGGAGGTACTGCAGGAGGACGTGCCTCAGGAGGTCCAGGAGTTGGGGGTTACAGTGGCCCAGGACTTACAGCCTACCAACCCACAAGGTGGGGACGCCATTGGAGAAGTAGCAGATGTGCATGAGGCAGGCACTATAGGTGATCTGGGTGGGGCAGGGCATGACGCCATGGATGTTTTGTTGACGGGGAGGATTGAGCACTTGGCCGACCAAGGCATAGGGCCAGAGGATGGAGATGTGGAGGCATCGTTGGCTGACCTTGTAGTTCGAGGGCATCGGATGGTGGCCTTAGGCGAGACTTAGGTCCTAAAGGCCGTGACTTCTGAGTTGCACCGTCTTTTGAGTTTTATGCAGCACGAGTGCCCACGTGTCTTTGGAGAGTGTTTTGGACAGGGGTCGTGGCCTGGTGGAGAGACACAGGCGATGAGGGAGGCGTGGTCTCTTCCGGCGCCAGTGACCGAGAGTGCGGTCCAGAGTATCACTCGCCAGATTGAGCAGGTGTTCCGCGAGGGTTACTACATCTTGGCTAGAAGGGAATCTGCCTTGGTAGCTTCAGAGAGCGCTCGGGAGGAGCTGGCTGCCAGGTTGGCAGTCGTAGAGCGAGACTTAGCCCTACGAACACAGGGGTTGGACGCAGAGAAGGCATCCCGCCTCGCCTCAGAGGGGAGACTGGCGAGGGCGACAGAGACATTTGAGCAGCAGCTCGCTACAGCTACTGCTAAGAGACAGCTTGTGGAGGCTAGTTTGGTTGCGTCCCAACAGGTAGTTGAAGAGCAGCTGAAGGACTTTCAGGAGGCCGCTGTGATGGTCAAATCCGCACTTGAACTTCAGTCAGTTACAGAGCAGCAGTTGGCGGCACGAACGACACAGGTGTACGAGTTGCGTTCTCAGTTGGTACAGCCGGTCTCTTTTGTTGCGGGGCACCCTTCCTCTTCAGGGACGCTTCCTCAGCCCCCTACTTATACTTCTTAATTTTGGTTGGGTAGTTCATTCTTCCTATTTTGTTGTTCTGTCCCGGAAATTTTGTTGCTGTCCGGAGACGACTTTTCTTTAGGGGGGGATGATGTTAGCCGTGTATCAGACTTAGTTGGGTATGCGCCGACGGTACTTAGTTACTACCGTCGGTTAGTTACTTCCGTCGGTTGGGAACGGGTGGCGACGTTTGATCGCACCGTTACGGGTTTTTATATATACATTGTGCTTGCTAGTTGAAGGCATTATGATCCAGTGGCTATGGTAAATGTACTTCAGTACGGATAATCAATAAAGACTTTGTTTTATATACGTGTAATTCCTGTAACGTCTATGCATAAAATAGGTTACTCCTATGAATTTTAATTTGTAGCAACTTCATGTAAAAAGTTTTTTTAGCCTTGAAAGAGCTGTTCAGAAGTTTTTTAAATGTTTCTCCAGCAGACGTTTTTAGAACGTGACGACTGTGTAATGTCCTAATCAAGGAATTGAGCAGCAATGTAATTGAGTAGTGGTTTGGTATTTTTAAAAAGGAATTGATGCATGATTTTGACAAGTAGTGTTGATTTTCATTGCTTATTCTGGGCCGTGCGATTATAGAATCAAGCAGCGTTATTGAACTGGGTGGTAATAAACTTTTGGAGGAAAATGTGAGTATGTGCAGTGACTTGGCTACAGATTGGAGTGAAATTTTCTTAATACCAAGGTAATGAAGGTGTGAATGGATGAAGCGACTCAATGACCGTGCGTATGAGTTTATTCCGGGGAGATATAGAATCAAATATATCATTGGAGAAAAAATATTATGAGTGGCGAGTATGTTATTCAAAAATAGGTGATTCATTGTATTGAGCAGCGTTTTCTTTGGAGGGCTGTGGCTGAGTAATAACTTCTTTCTGCTATGACTGTGCCATGTCATTATTATGGAGTTGAGCATGCTACACAGGTACGAAGTAATTCACTAAGGGAATCAAGCAGCGTTATTAATAGATGTGTGAAAGTGCCATTTTTTTAATTTTTGATGCATTGTTAGGGTGTGCAATTACTACTTTGGTGTGACTGGGCGGTGTGAGTAGTGTGAGTAGCTGCATTTTGAGTCAAGTATGTTAAGAAAGTCGAGCAGGCTATACAACGTGAATTACTTTTGGAATTTCTAGCCGTGTAAGGTGTTTAGTCTAGCAGTGTTTTAAATGGAGTGTTGATCATTCTTTCTTTGGCTTGGGTGTAGTTAAATTGAACAATAATATACAGAGCTACTGCAGCTGTTGAGTGTATTTTTCTTAGTCCTTTCTGGAGATAGTTGCAGTTCTTTTGTGAGGATGTTCTTGGTATGGTTGGCTCTGATTATCAGATATGTGTGGAAGTCTTATGAAGGATGGATGTGATCTTTGATGTATGCTTGAGCTTGTGAAGTGGACGTTTATTGCATCTCTAAGATGGTTGTGGGCAGATTTTGGAAGATTGATAAGAATTTATATACTTCAGAGCTGCTGTCATTTATTTTCTGAAAATTGTTATTGAGTTTTGCATTTGAGTTGGTGCCTCAGCTAATTGGAGTTGGTGCTTCAAGGAGGGTTGGTGCTCAAATTGAGGTTGGTGCCTCAGCTGGTTGGAGTTGGTGCTTCGAGGAGAGTTGGTGCGCTCTGTGCTACTTAATGAGCATCCAAAGAACATTTTTTTTCCAAGATTGACTAAAAAATTCTATTTATGGCCAAGGCTAGTTTACAATAATACTGAAGAAGCATGTTGTGGGAGTGGAATTGCAGGCATCACCATTGTGGAGGTGTTAGAAACCACGCCAATACAATAATCGATCTGTATACTTTCGTTTTTCTAATTATAGCAGAGGTATTTTTTTATTCAAACAAAATAAATGTAAACCTTAAACTTATGTTTATTAGTATATTATAGGGAGAAGTATTGAGATCCCATGGGAAAGATCGAGCTGCATGGTAAAGCCAACCTTTGTTGAGGGATCTGTGTTTTTGCACAATGAGTATTTTAAAGAAGGGAAGGCTTATAGCCTCTGCGATAACAAATGCCAGAGAGGAAGTTGTGGTTACTGCCTTTGGAGAACTGGTCGTTGCTGGTACTACCTATGTTTGCCCTCGCACTAAATCAGACAGACTCAAATTTTAAACAAGTACATGTATCATGTAAATCTTTATAAATATAAGATTTACAGACTTGTTATTATGAAATTTGTGTAGAGGCAGAAAAAGCATTCAATAGGTGAAACCCAACAAAATATAATTATAAATGACCCCATTAGAACCACAGAAACATTAAAAATAATACATTTGAGAAACATAAGCATAGAAATAATGAAATATCCTTGAGAAGTGAATATTCTGCAGTCAAGATTCACTGCACAGTCCACTAAATGCAGAAGATGCTACTTTCATCTTAGAATGTATCATGCCTCACAAATTTCAAAGGAAACGTCATGACAACAATAGTTGTATTACATTGAACAGATGTAAAATACCGATTTAAACCAATTGCCCAACACATTACTTCTTCCCACCCATAAACAAAATGCCAGGAATAATTTAGTCATTTCATTTCCATCATAACTGCCAGAAAAAATAAAGAATACCAGCATTAATCACATTTCATTTGTATTGCAACCACCAATACTAACTAAATCCGGCATAACTGTCAGCGTAGACGCCATCGCAGGTTCAAAGCCAAATAGGAAAACCTCCACCAAGGTTACATATGCCTTCGTCAAAATGATATCTTTAAAATAGGTATGCATGCCCATTGTAGCGTAATGGAAGGGGCATTTTTGCCTGGTAAAATCCTCTCCTGCAATTCCTTCCAAACTAAAGTCCTTAATCAAACCTGTAGACACCTCCTCGACAAAAACAATATGCATTATTATGTAAAGCAGCATTCGAACTGTTTAGTTTTCCACTCTTGTCAGTTACAGTGAATTATAATGTCACCTGCCAGCTACATGTCATTTAAGATGTCAATTTAAAACTAAAAGCTGTAAATTGACAAAGGTTTTTGATGTCACTGTAGATGCCTCTCGGTGTAATCATTGATTCCTCTTAATTTCTTTGTGCCTGTGGGTCGGTATTGAGTCTTGACATTAGAATATATCGCAAGGGAAAAGTTTAAAGTGGCAAAAATAAACAATTTGGCAAGGGTGTTCATTTCTAGAGGAATCATGGATTATTTTTGGGAGAGTATTCCTTTGAGCCAAGTCGAGTCTTTCATTCCAAGAGGCCGATCGCCTGTACTCTGTACAGTTTTCCTTCACTGTCTGGGTGACTGGGAAGTAGATTGTGCAATACAGTTCTCCAGACTGAGCATTAAAATCAGATAGAAATGTGTGGCTTTCTTCTCCAGTGCTGGACGCAATTACCATTGTTGGTTGGCTGTGAGAGCTGGAACAGTTACTTGGTGTGCTGGTGACTAGAAGAGTTTAATTGCTGGCCGACTGTTATGGCAATTTGTGGCCAGTCGCAGTTATACCGATCTGGCATTATCATAAGGTACAGTTTACTTCTATTTGTGTCTTATTTGTCTGGTTGAACTGATCAGCAAGGGAGATCAAAGAGTTTGTTTCAGTGGTGAATTCATTTTGGAGTTGGTGCAAACCTGTTTGCAGACACTGTTTCAGAGCAGTTATGGTTGGTTTAGAGGTACAGACATCTCATCAGTTTTCTGTTCTTTCCTTGGTTTGTTGGTGGACATTGATATCTTTCCATGCTTCTCTTATAAGAATCATCGTTGTCACCTTAAAAGGTCAGGAACGTTATTTTGTCTGTAATCCTTATATACATATTTTGCATTCCAAATCACTGTAGTCTGAAACGTGTAGCTGATCTAAGTGAGGGATATGTTGTTTATCTTTTGGTTGTGTAATACAAAATTTCACTTAAATATGATTTTATTGCAATATGAATATTATTTTGAAACAATATATAACAAGCAAACTCTTTCTATGATTATGTGCCGACTGTTTGACATAATGCCTGAACTATAAATTGGATATTCAAAAAGTAGAAAAATTTGGTTGCAAAAGGGGTAGGATATTACAGTGGTATCAAAGCCATAATCCTGCCAGCTTGAAGGGTGTTGATAAACACTAGTGGTAGAGCTGAATGGTATTACTAGTGAGAGTACTCGGGATAGGACCGAGACGAGAAATGATGATTGTAATGTAGAAAATATTTTTAATGATTTTCACGTGGACAGCAGCAGATGATGCAACAGTTTATGCAAACATAGCAGCAGTTGATGACAGCCATTGGACAGATGCCACAAAACATGGACTCTCGCAGGGTAAATCAGAACGATACAGGGGAATAAATTGAGCTTTGCCAATCTATCTGCATTTGCAGTGATAGGGAGTTATAATAACAATATCTACAACAACAACAATACAACAAAAACAAGGATAACAATGTTTCACTAATAAGAAGAAAGACATAATATTTCCAGTCCATGATAGCAAGAGAGACGGTGCTTCTGGATTTAACTATACCATTCTTTCTCACGTCACTGTCACAGTTGTCTACAATACAGCATAAATATCTAGGAAATTGGATTCTTTATGATATTCCCTGTTAATGATTAAAAAGCAAAACAGAAATAATCCTCAAAGGAACTTACAATGTACTAGATCAGCACTGTTAGTTTCATTCTTAAATTGTATTTTAATAGATAGATAGCACTGTTAGCTTCTAACACAATCCCTTTTTAAATAAGCATTTTGGACTACGGAATAAGTATTTGATAAGAATGCAACTTCTCAAGTACAAAATTGTTGTTGTGATTTCTCATTTCTGCTTTATGTTTTTGTGCATCATTTTATCTACCAGTTCTGTTATTATTTGCTATTAATGATTTCTAACTTCTGATGAGGCAGTGCTCAAATGGACACACAGCCTGTTCCAAATGCTGTGAGCTATTGTACAGTAAATGCCATTCATGTGCTAAACCTATTGGTAAGATCCGTTGCTTGGCCATTGAAAAAGTGATTGAGTCTGTTAAAGTGTGCTGCAAATATTCTTGTAGTGGATGTGCAGAGATGGTTAGATATTCTGAAAGACGTGATCATGAATCCAAATGTCGGTATGCGCCGTACTTATGCCCTGTTTCGGGATGCAGTTTTACAGCTTCATCAAAACTGTTTCCAGATCATTTCACAACTGTGCATTGGGCTACTGCAATACAATTTAGCTATGATGCTTGGTTCACTGTGACAATGGATACAGATGAGCCATTTTTAATCCTGGAAGGTGAAGATATGGTTTTTCTTATCCAGAATAAAATGAAACCTCTTGGAAATCTAATTCATATAATTTCTTTTGGACCAGTTTCTTTGGAAGAGCAGTATTCTTATAAAATTGATATAAAAAAGGAAAACCGGCGTTTGACAATGGAAAGTATGGCAAGAAGCATTGTTGGTATATGTGAGCCTATTCAGGACTTCCTTCTTGTTCCAATTGAAACTTATGAGGAGAACGGACAATTTACATTTGAGATATCATTTCATCGCTTATGAATAAAATGGGCCGAAAGTGCAGAAAATTAAGCTCCAAATAGAATTGTTCTGTTTTAATCCGTTCTCGGGTCTGTTCTATTCAGTAAGATTCAAATATGTGAAAGTATCTCAGGGTATGTGCCTGACCGTTGAATCATTCTGTTATTTTATTTAGGACAAATGACATTTCTGGGTCCGTTTTTAATTCAACGACTTTTTGAGGCCAAAGAAGTCTGAGGATTGGATGTCCAGCTGGAAGTGCAGTGGTAGTGTAAATGATATGTTAAGCGTTGGGTTTGTTCTACAGTATTTGAAAATTTGAAGCATTAACCACACCATTAGTTGGTCATGTTATAATTTACAAATGAAATCTCTTGTTATTATGTTAGTGTACAGTTGTCTTTTAGGGGGAATGTTTGGCATATAGCAGGCAAGTTGTTTGATTTTTTTGTACCTCATGATTTTTTTGTACCTCATTAGTTCTGTTAATTTTTTCTTCTAACATTTGACTCTTAAACTCTTGGAAATTTATTTGGGGTGCATTTTTCTTTTGCACTTGTTGATTTCTTTTCTAGTGGACAAGAATGGTAGACAGACATTGGTGATGAAAGAAAAAAATGATAATCCAGCAAAATCCAGATGTAACATTGTGATGGAAAGTTGCTTTACTAATTTGTTTGTTCTAGCAATACTTTTTCTTAGATATACACTTCTTCCTGGAATGCTGCTGGATGGTCTTGAATTTGCAATTTTACATATGAATTTGGGATGTTGAAGTATTTTTTATTTTGACGAGCTTACTGAATTTTGTTATCCATGAATTTTGTAGAATGAATAATAATATAACAATCTGTTATTCTTGACGACATGGTTGGTTGGGTGATGACAGAGTGGTCAGACAGTTGGATTTTTCGGTTTCCTGTATCCAATAATTCATAAAATGCAGTTGTAAAGATTTTGTTAGTAAATTGATTCATGAGTTCATGCACACTGAAATATTAAATTATCTAAATATTGGTTCTTGATGCTATAGAAAAAGAAGTAATTCTTTAACATATTATATTTTTCAAATCCTATTGGACCAATTTGATTGCACTAGCTTTCTGATGTGATGGAGATTTATGTTGATTGGTTCTTTGCATAAAGAAAATAACCGTTAAACAGATCGGTCTTGTGTATTAAGATTTGCTTGTGAATTTATTCATGTGCACTGAAATATCAAAGTAATTGAACTTCAGTTCTTGATGCTACAAGAAAAAGCTGTAATACCTCAGCATAATAGTAATAGTCAGATCTTGTGGGTCTAATTTGATAGTGCTAGCTTACTGATACGATGGATTTATGTTGATTGGTTAGTTGTGTAAAGAAAAGAGCCATCATCCCAAAACTAACAAGTAGTAAAATCTACAAACCTTGCCCAATTACTTGTTTTTTTTTTTTGGAATAAACAATGTATATGAAAATTCAGGTTAAACGTACCTCGAGGAATATTCAACATATAGGCGATTTGTAAATAATTTGAATTACACTGACAGAATAAATGTGGTTCATCAGGAATATAAAAGATGAGAGGCAACATGATTAGAATCGTTGATTGTTTGCTGTAGATTTCACTTGATGCAGCACACTCGAGTGCTACTAAACCAGAGAATCACGTCATAGATGGGTTTGATATGATTAATATGACAATATAGCTCGAGTTAAAATAAATTAGGAGATCATGTAATGGATGGGTTGGATGTGGTTGATGTAATGGATGCTATACTTCAGGTATTGCACGTTGAAGGCAGGAGACTTGAAAGAGTAGTTCGCATGCAGGATGGGTCAGAGTTTTTGTGCTTGCTTACATAAGTTTCTCAAAGCTCAGACCACAAAGAAGTGTTCATTATAAAGAAATTGGACCTAATTACTTGTTAAATTCCCTTGACGAACAATTTGTTTAAAATGCATAATGTATTATTGGAAGTCGTAATATTTATGTTTATAAGTCGTTATAATCTTGACCCATCTCAATAATCTTAAATGGTCTTTGATTACATTGAATACGTTGCCTAAATAGTGCTGTTAGATCATGATGTATTCGAGGTTTTGTATTTGGTGATGTATGTAAACCAAATTGTGGTAAGCTAGATAGGTAGAACCTAAGGTTAGTGATGTGAGGATGCTAAGATGACAAGATACTTGTATCCACATTTTTAAAGGTTATACTTTGGTGATTTCAAGGGGTTTGATATAGTATCTTGTTCTCTAAAACTTGTGAACAATGTATTTGATGTAGGAGTATCTAGGGTGTAAGAGCAATTTTGCATCACTCAAAAATATTTTCTAGTATTTCAATAAGGGCTATTTTGGGCAGGGTTATTATTTTTTGCAAGTGCTAATTTTAGTAAGTTATCATTTGAACACAGATTGTTTCAATTATTTTCTTGGAGGTTCATTTTGGATATATAAGCATGTCGATAAGGTTTGATGGCAAGATAAAGCCTAGTTTGGAAGATATTGAATTTTTGTTTTGTTTTGGTGGGGTGGTACAAAAACTTTGAACTTAGTTTTGAAGGCCTTAGAGGCTTCGAAAGGGGGTCAAACTTTGCTCGAGACGACGCTTTGCAGTCCAAGCTACAGAACACTTCGAGAGGTTTTTGAAAAGTGGTTATAATGGCCAATCAGGTACACAGTGCACAAGGTAAGGCCTTCAAAAGTTGCACTATTTTAGGAGAAGAAATAAAATCCCTTCAAATATTCCAATGACTATTGAAACCCATTTGGGGGCATATTCTCGACATATTCCAATGTAGGTAAAAATAATATGGAGATGGTCGACCTCAAAAATAGAGGATTATAATTTGCAAAACCTTTTAGGATGGTTAAACTTCCCAATATAAAGAAGACAAATATGGGTTACTAGGGGCAATTCTGATGTTGCATATGGTGGCTCTGGCTTGCAGATTATTGTAATGGAAATGTTTATGTGGTTGTAGCATGTTAGTTTCGGAATATTGTAATGTCATTTCATTGAAGATGATAGAAAACAGGTGTTTTGGTTCTTGCAATTTTCTGTTTATTTCTTTGTTGCATTGTGTGTGTTTGGGTTAGTAAGGGGAGTATCTTTCATCAACATGACAACCTATTTAAATTTTGATTGTGTATTCTATAACTTACATAGAGACACAACACATTGACATAGATATGTGTACACACACAATACACATGAACACAAAAAATAAAACTAATATGTACATACACACAAAAAAAACTAAATATATAATTTTGATTATACTATTAAAACTTTGAATGAGGCACACATTTCACTAATTTCATATACATACATATAGCTTTAATTATGCAATAAAGCTTTGAATGAGGCAAATGTTACAATCAATTTTGTTGATTTAGAAATCTTATTACATTGTACATGATTCAACACAATTTATAATTAGATTATATTGTCATTTGATGAGAATGGTGGTGCAATGAATTGATGAATCATGGTATGTTTTATTTATCACACTTATAATTTATTCATTCTTGTTAACTAGACAGGTAGATGAATACTTTTGATGTTTTTTTTTTTTTTGATCAGTAAAAGGCCGAAGCCAAATAATTTTATTAATTTATAAATTTTACACAAAAGTTTCTTCATTCCTGCGGGCACTGGTAGGAAAGAATGGAGAAGAAAACCTCCAGTCTTGTCCGGGACCGAAGTCCATAATACATAATACATTGACTATAATAATGAGGGCATTCCCTCATTTACAGATAAATGACCTGCCTTATTACAAATTTTACATAAGGACTTGTACAAATCCTTGTTTACATAAGCTTGAGCACAAGTGAGACGGTCTGAGAATTTCAACAATGTCTTGATAAGGTTGAGGTGAAAACCCTTGATGTTGGATCCTTGTCTCGATCTTCTATTTGGAAACATTGCTTTACCTGCAACAAAACTGCTTGCCAAAATCTTTCTATAGCTAATAAAATATTTGTCCGCTTGAAATATTATCTTACAAAAAGCGACATTGTGTATCAAATTAGCTGAGCCTACTAATAATCTATTGTTACCCATAGAAGATGGAAGGGAAAGGAGGAGAGAAAGGTTATAACAATACTACACACAGACCCTTTAGCCTGGAATATAAAATTCCTCTATAAAATTATATATATAATTTAGAGAATATATATAGATAAATAGAGATCTATATGTCTGATAAAATACATATATGTATATATATGTATGTATACATATACATATATATCAAACCAAATTCTTTAATGTCTTCTCTCATTCTATGATATCAGCATATACCTTTCCAGATTTCGTGAAAAAGAGTTTGAGTTTGAGAGATTAGTTGGCCTTTTGTGGTATTAACATCAACACTTGATTTTCTAAATTTTTTTAATAAAAACTATTTCTTGCATATTATATTGTAACTGAAGCAATGTAAATATTTCACAATTTTTAGTTTAAGGCCGAATCCAATATGACCCCTTGCAATAATACTTTTAAACCAATCATAAAACATTTAACTTTATATCAACTAAAGGAACCGCACGAGAACAATCAAATTACATTTTGGATGCAAAGAACATAAGAAGAAACTCAATACTCTCTTTTTGGAGACAAAAGGGTCCTCGAAATTCCTAAAAGGGCGGATTAGTGTTCATCTTCCCTTTCCTTGGATACTCCACTAGACGGGCCTACCAATCTTTGTCTCTTAATTCTGTTGTAATGACCTTCATCCATCCATAAATCAATCATATCTTCAGAATCTGAGTCGTCAAAGCAGTTTCTGTCCATTTCCCGTACCTCGTCGTTATGCCAGTAGGAAAAGAACCAATTTTCCTCATTGGGGATTCTCAAGTGTATAAAGGTCATTAGGAATTCTAGATTCCTTTGAATCACTGGTTGTCTAGATAGGAAGGCCTGAAAGTTGTCGAAAACCATAATAGGGATGGTCAGAGCAGGCCTACCATTGATAGCTGGTAGATCATAAAATCTTGACATAGTGATAGTACAATCTGGTTTAATATTCTGTAGGACTTTGTCAATATTACCAAGGTATTTCCTTTTGAAAATCCGAAAACAGAGTTTGCCAATATCCTCTATTCTAGGATCCACATAAATAGTCGAAGCTATAAACATAACTGGAATCTCCGAGTTCACCCTATATCTATCCGAGTTAGAAATAAATTCTCTGCCTAAGATTCTATAAACAACTCTCAGGACAATAGATTGGGAGTTCAAAAGTGCGGATTTAAGTCTCTTCATGGTAATCTCTCCATCGAAAGCTATCTGATGTTTAGTGCAAGTTAGTTTGATTGGAGTAGTCATATTGCCACTAAACTTCAGATAGTCAGAAAGCCAACACCGAAAGACAAGAAGAGATGAGAAACCGAGCCAAACATATAGTGAAGATTAACTTGGGATATGAAGAGACGAGTTTGGAAATGAAAAGCCCCCATCATGGTGCCATATGGATTACTCAAAGACGCCAGCTCCATGAAGAATTTGAAACAAAAGGGTAAAGAAGATGAAACGAAAGGATGGAGCTCGAGGAAGGGAGGGC
>MU223539.1:1503643-1520725 GCA_018584345.1 Thuja plicata
ACATATGATAAATATAGCTCTGCTGCTTTAACACTCTGCTCTGCTTTTCTAATCTCTGGCTTTCGCAACTCTTCTTATCACAAATGACCTTCTATAAGTACATACACCAAGTATGAGATCATGGGACATGTTAGACAACTCTTCATAACATCCTTGTCAGCTCTACTAAGTGCGCAAGCATAATTACAACCGCGCAAGTACTAACTGAATAGACGCATCACTTCACTAAGTCGGCTTCACCAATTTAATCATAACTTTGAAATCTTCTTGAAATACGTTTGGTGCCTTTAGATTAATATCAAAAACTCATAACTCATCAAGAATATACACACGCATATCCTGAAGATAGGCGCAACTCGATCAACACGTTACATACGTCGGCCTTAAACTGTTATTCCTCCAGAACTGTAACCGTCAATAACAGAATTACATATCTTTACTGAAACATCATATCTGAGTCTACGTGTATGAACATAGCATAGTAAACATGTCAACAACATGTATCTATCCATGCAAGTCTTTATGTCATCATATGGATAAGTACATACAGAAGTACTGCTATGTGTTATATGTTGTCATCAATGACAAACATACAATCAATCAACTATTCAGAATCAAATCTCCAACAAAAGCATCTTCACCTAGACCAATATTTCAAGTGATCTTATCTTGAATTATCGATTTACAGTCCAACATAAAATTCCATATTCTTGAACCTCTAGGGGGATTAGATTCTCTTAAAATATTAATAGGATATGGTTGGTTTAAATATTTGTGTGAAAGTATCTTGACCCATTTGAGGGTGGGTGAGTTGATCATTTTCCACACAAGTTTAGCCCCAAAAGCTTTACTTTGAAACTTAAGGTTTCTGAGTCCCACACCTCCTTCATGTTTAGGCCTACATACCTTGTCCCATGCAATGAGGGCAGTTTTCTATTTTTCCACTGTTCCTTGCCAGAAGAATGATCTGAAAATCCTATTAAATTCATTACGCTATTTAGTTGGGAGATCAACACAAGATAATTGGTAAAGAGGGATAGCTAAGAGAACAGATTGAATCAGGATGGTTCTCCCCGCCGAGGACAACCATTTACCTTTCCATGAAGACATTTGCTTTTAATCTTCTCTATAGCGTGATTCCAACCAGTAACAGATCTGGAATCAAAATCCAAATATAATCCTAAATATTTTCAAGGAAGGGAGCCTTTTTTAAAATTTAAAAATTGACAAATATCATTTTCATGAGAGGTAACTGTATTAAAAAAGAAGATTTCTGATTTTTTCCATATTTATTTCCTGCCCAAAAATAGATGAAAACTTATCAAGAATGGCTTTAAATCCCCTCACCTCTCTAGTAGAGCTTTCCCCATACAACATTGTATCATCTACAAACTGTTGATGGGTGATAGGATTAGTCCCACAAGTAATTTGGATACCCTGAATAAGTTTATCTTCCCTAGCTTTACTAATATTTCGCCCTAAGGCTTCTGCCATAATTATAAAGAGGAAAGGGGATATCAGATCTCCTTGATGAATACCTCTAGAAATACCAAAAAAACCTCAAGGAGAACCATTGACCAAGATGGAGAATTTAGGGGAAGAGATGCAAGTTCTTATTAGGTTTACCCATCTTTTATCAAAACCAAAGGCTAGTAGGCAGTTTGTTAAAAAAACCCAATCGACTTTGTCATATTCTTTTTTAATGTCTAATTTAATCAACATACTAGGTTTCTTGTTGTTTTTACAGAGTGTATTGCCTCTTGGGCGATTATAATACCATCATAAATTGAGCATCCCGGAACAAAACCAGACTGTTCCTCGCTTATGATGTATGGGAGAACTTTTTGGAGTCTACATGCCATAGTTTTAGAGAAGAGTTTATATAAGGTATTACAGAGAGCTATAGGCCGAAAGTCATTGAAAGTTTTTGGGTTTTCTTTTTTAGGGATAAGTGTTATGAAAGTGTTATTAACCTGTTTAAGTAGGTTCCCTGAATTCCTAATCCCATCTAATGCATCCGTTATCTCATCTCCCATGAAGTGCCAACATTTAAAAAAAAAACATGTTGGGAAGCCATCAGGTCTAGGAGATTTATCCGGGTTCATTTTATTCAGAGTGGCTTCTACTTCTTCTTTAGAGATTCTAGCCATCAATTGTTGGTTTTGTTCCTTAGAAATAATCTTCAGGATATTGTTTAGAATATAAGAATTTGAATTTGGCAGAGCATCCTTAACGTAAATCTCCTTGAAATACTCTACAACTACCTTTTCTATTTCATTCGGATCCTTGATCCAATCATTGTTGTTTCCTTTGATAGATGTTATCCTATTAATACTTCTTCGTTGCTTGGTACTATTGTGAAAAAATTTAGTATTCTTATCTCCCTCTGCTAACTAGGTTTCCGTAGATTTCTGCCGCCAGTAGATCTCTTCTTTAGCTAATACATCCTCATATTTCTTCATAAGAAGTTTCTCTTCTTCATAAAGGGCCACATCCATCGCTTTTAACATTACCATATCATTTTAGGTTTGCATTTCCGTTTCAAGGGACAATTTTGTCTGAAAAATATTGCCAAAGCTGTCTTTATTCCATGCTTTTAATCTTAGTTTGATAATTTTCAGTTTACTAACTATTTGATATAGCTTGGATCCCGTAATAACAGTCTCCTCCCACCAATCCTTAATCATTTCTAAGAAACCTTCATTTTTTAACCACATCTGTTCAAATTTAAAAGGACAATTTTCTGGACTTTTATCTGTTATTATTTTTAATTCTACCAGAAAGTGATTAGAACCTGAGAATGGAAGAACCTTTGCTGCTAATGTGAATGGAAGTAGAGACAAGTCTCCTTTAACAAAAAAATGATCTAATTTTTCAGCTATAGAACTAAATCCTTTCCTTCTATTATTCCATGTGTAAAAATCATCAGTTGTAGCTATTTCACATAGCTGATTTTCGTTAATCCAATCATTGAAGTTCATGGCAGCTTTCGATAGAAGGGCTGAGTCTCCCCTTTTTTCTGAAATTTTTTTGATGGTGTTAAAATCTCCTCTGATTATTACTATATCTTGACCAAATTCTCTAAGTTTTATTTCAATTTCATTCCATACTATTTCCTTATCTTTGCTTAAAATGGGACCATAGATATTAATGACATAGAGTTTAGTGTTTGATATGAGACTAGACACCTTACCACAACACCAATTGGCATGTTCCTCTAAACCTGAAAGGGAAATAGATCTGGGATCCCAGATAAATCCTACTCCTCCAGAGGCACCAGAGGCTGAAACTCCCTAAATTTCTCTAACCCCTAGTTTTTTGTTAAGAAACTTATATCCAAATTGGTCTAGTTTGGTTTCTTGTAATAAGAGAATATTTGGATGAAAATTTGAAATACAGCGCAAGAGAATGCGCTATTTGTTAGGGGCATTTAAACCCCTAACATTCCATGTTAGGAAATTCATAATGACTTGGGAAGGAACTTTCCCTTCCCAGCATTAAAAATATCAGTTAATTTCACCTGGCCACTCGCAGCCCCAGCTAGGGATCACAATTCTTTAAAAGATTTCCTCCCTCATTTACGAAGGATTTTTGCACAATCCGGAGAATCCTTGCTAGGTAAAGAAGAATCTAGGCCTAGGGTTGAGATAATGTTCTCATTAAGTTTATCTTCTTCTTCAAGGAAGAATTTTAACTCTGCTTTTGTAAGAGGGGAGTCCTTCTCCAAACATTCCTTAATTAAGAGATGTCTTTGCCGATCAACTTCTTCCTCATCACAAATTTCATCCAGAAATCTATTCATCAGTTCATCTATTATACTTTCCCCTATATAATTTGAGATAATCCTTACTTCCTCCACAATCTTATTCGTATCCTCTATTGTGTCTAAGGTTGGGTCAACTAAGGAATCATCAATTGGTGATAGGGTTATAGCAGCAGGAGAATAGGGAAAACTATATATTTCTCCTAGAATTAAGCTCCATAAGGAATCAAAATGTGAAGAAAGTGATTCCTTTGATTCCAAGTTATCGTGGGTAACTACATCGATCTCAACATCCGAACATGATATTGAAGGGGGAGGTGAGGTTGCAGGAAATATGCCACTTTTTAAAATGGAATTGGCTTCTATAGGAATATCTACCCTTGCTCCCAATAAGGACTTGGATGCTTGTGGTGATACAATCTTAGTATCATCAAATACATTTTTGCCATTAGAAGGGGTTTGCCAAAATTTTAGCTATTTTTGCTTGTTGGGGTTTGATGAACTTATTGGGGTGGCTGCCTCGGCTGGAGAAGACTCGGCCAAAACAAACATATTTACCTCTGTAAATGTTTTGATTGGTCTAACTTGATCCATTATACTTTCATTGATTCTATCCTCTTCTATAGAAAAATCAGCAGAATGAGAACTCACTTGGGGAGATCCAACTATCTGATTTCTTCCTAAAATTTCTATTGAAGTAAGAGGGACCGAATTCAGGGGAGGAGAAGCCTCATTTTTTGATTCAAAAGGGAGATGGTTCTGACTGGTCAAAGAAAGTTTCTAGCTCGTCCTAGTATTAGGAATCAAAAAATTAGTTTTAGTTACAGACCCATGCAATTTGTCAAGAGGGGTGGTAACCAAATTTGGGACTAAACTGATATTATCACTATGATCAAGTGGGAGATGCAAGGAAAGGTACCCCGAAGATCCCGACGAGGCCATAGAAAAATTAGGGCTTCTAGGAGGTACCGTCAGAGCATCACCATAGAGGGGCATATGGGAGATATTAGGATTGTTATGCAATAAGGGCCTACCATCTTCAGAGTAAAGTACCTCTAAGTCTGCTAAATTACTCACATTAACAACCTCAATTCCATCTTTCCTCAAAGATTCATTGTATTCCTTTATGCTAATGTCTTTGTTATCTAGGTTTACATTTAGGGTCATCTCAGGGTGGGGGCATTTTCTCGAAGACTAATTTTCAAGAAAAAAACCACTAGTCTCCAAATTAAATTTGACTGCGACTAGAGGGTCAGCTAGCGGTGGTTTAGCCAGGGTTTTCGATAATCTAGGAGGAGAGAAAAATTGGGGGTTAATAAAGTAACTACCTTGGCTGGATTTTAATTCAAGAGAGTCTAGGTTTGAAACAGAGTTATCTATACTAATAGCAGCTTTGACACACAAATTATCTAGGAAAGAATGATCTAAATCCATGAAATTTCCTAGTTTGCTAGCTATATCCTTAATGATTTGGCTATGTAGAAATTCCATTGGGAGATTTGGAAGGGAATACTAAGATTTGTGAATTTGATAATTTGATTATTGTTATTTTGGGGAAGTAAATAAATGGGATGCTTAGTTTGATGCTTAAATACTAATTGCTGAATGGAGAAAAAAAATATAATTTATATGATCAAGTTTGGGAATAGTTTTTGTTAATGATTTTTTTGAAAGTTTGCTAGATGATTGCTCTAATAGAGGACAAGTTCATAGCTCAACGATGAATTTATAGTTGTGGCTATGTACTTTGAGTCCATACTTATCTTGACAATTAGTTGTCTATGACTATAATTTTATTTGATGTGTGCCACTCTTGTCCACTCTTGTTGAAAAATTAGTACTTGTCATATTTATAAACGTCTCAAGTGTTGTCAATTTGTGTGTATAAGTGGATAAAAGGCAAGGGGAGTTAGCTCAACTTTGCATGATTGCAATATTTGTCAATAGGTATATGTATAGAGACATTGTCTCAAAATAGACTATAAATTCAAATGGAAATGACATGAATATGCAAATTTTGCCATTGCATATTACCTCCACTTTGAGGTGCATGTGAATATTACAATGATCATGTTTCACAAGCTATGTAGCACTCATAAACATGCTTGTAAATTAAATATTTTAACACTCAAAAGGATGCCACCATAGGTCCATATCACGTTCCTTCCAATTGTAACTTTTGCATTATTATTTTCTATTTTATTGTAACTTTCTTGAGAATCCACATACATCTTATATTTTTTTGCTTTAAATTTAACACATAGAATCATGCACATTACCTTTATCCTTATCATCTTTATCATTGAAATATGAACTAGAATTTATTATTGTTGGTGTGAACATGGGCTTTACCTATCTAGTTTCACCTTTGTAGTGTGAACAAGGCACATTAACTCACTAGTTAATGATTAGGTCTTATTCACACAAGTTCATGTGTTAAGTTCACTTAGGGAGTTGTGAGTCTTTCTAGAAATTTCTAGTTGTCATGTGATCTTATCTTATCACTAGTTGTCTTATTGCATAAGATAAAGTCACTTTTCATAATCCTAACTAGTCATGTTTCTCAACATTGCCTTTATAAACAAGACATCATATGTACATATTGTAAAGTGTCCATCTTTGGTCAGTATATTTGATCTTAAATCACCATGATCAAGCAATATTTTTCTCCTGTTGTTCTCTTGTGAACATCTTTTGGTTTTTAGGCGATATTGAGATCTTTCTGTCAGTGTCTCTAAAATGACATCAGACCCTTTTTAAATCTAGGAGACAATTAGGTAGGAGCTCTTTCTAGGCATATTTTGGGACAAAATGAACCTCACCATTGAGTGTAGAATGCCTAAAAAACTTTTATATTCATTTATGATACTTATATTTTGGAGAAATATTTTTTTGGCCTTTTTTAGAGGGTTCAATTGAAGTATAAAACAAGTTGCCTATATGGGTGGATGATTCTAATAGATTTGGAACTAGTAGATGGGTCACTAGTGTAGATAAATATTCATGGGGCATATTTTGTAGAATTGATCTTTGCAATACATTGTTGGTGTAATATAGGGTACAATTTTAAATTTCATTTTTTTAAAATTATTAATTTTTGATAATCTAGTGCAAAATTTCTAGTCTCAAGTTCCATTTCAAGCATATTGGGCGGTCATGTGCTTCATAGAGGACTAAGGCTTGGGCCTTGCTAGGTGGGTGATGTGACTTGTTTTCCACTTGACCACACTAGCCCACTGCTCAAAGGGTGATGCTTATTTTTTAAACTATCCAAAGTTCCCAGATTCACATGGAGAACCTATAACTAGTCCTCATATGCTAAGGCTATCTCTTAATGCCCTAAATAAGGTTTTTATATAAAATTGTCATAAATTTTCATTAATGTGTTAAAATTTTGCAAACACGATCAATTAGAGCTAGTTTTGAGCACTTCTCAACAATGTAATCCATTTTGCAAGATTTTGTTGCAGGTGTATTTGATTGTGGATTGAAGTAAGATTTTTATTTTTCACTTTTGAGCTTATAATTGTTTGCCTATATCTCCCATTTTCAGAATTATTGCATCATTGAAAGGGTATTTATAATATCTAACAAACCATCCATACACTTTATAGATTCAAGTCCAAATACATTTTATTTATTTCCCCGTATTTGCATTCCAAAGGGTTACTTGGAAATGTCGAGGCTTCACAATTTTTTGCTTCGTTCAAATCAATTCATTCCAACTACTTAACATGTATTGATATCTAATTTTATCATTTGAGTAGCATATAATTATAGTAATCATGGGTTATGCTACTCATCATTCCATAATCATTATGACTAAGGATAATTATGAGTCTTGGCAAAAACACATCTTAATACATTGCAGGTGGCTTAATATTTTGCCTCATCTTTATAGACTCATCTTGTTTTGCTCTATATGTTCCCAGTCCCTTAGACCCTTGTTGGTCTCTTTTTGGACATTAATAATTTATCTTATCTTATCTCTAAGCTAGATATACCTAGGAAGATATCAATTCAGGTTGATAAGAATGACCGTAACATAGGATTGATTTCTATAACCATTGGCACCAATATTTTTTGGGAGACATTGGAGATCCACATAACTCTCTATGATCATGCACACTTTGGACCAAGATTTGTGAGATTTGTGGAGATACACACAATCCTCCATTCCCACATGATCCCACATTAGATTACTTTATTCCAGTTAATGTTGTTGATAATCTACCTTTGACGATGATAAATTAGTTAAGCTAATATGAAGCAAAGGTTGAGCATATTGATAATCAAGAGACCTTTCCTTGTTCTCCCATTGCTCTAATTGAGGTCACAAATCATGCCAAGTGTTTTGCATGGCCATGTCTTGTATCTTCATCTAGAAGTTGGCTCTTGAGTTCTATTTCTTTCTATAAGGTGGTCTTTGAGAAAATTATGTATGTAATGTATTGCAGGTGAATTGTTATGTTGCCAGAATTTACTCAGACTACGAGTTGTCAGTAATATCCTATTGAATATGCAATGTATTTCTATTGTATTATAACTATAATTTTAGTAATACAAAGTACTATAGTCCCAAAGTGTTTGGTTTTTCTCCTGTAAGGATTTTCCCATGTATATTATGTGTTCATTGTGGTATATCTTTACACATGTTTAATATCTCATTATGAATGTATTTTTTATTTTGTAATAAGTTAATATTTGTAAAGAAAATTTGCACTATCTTAGCTTTCTTTGAGTTGGTATTCGAGCCTGGTCAACTTTGGTCCTATTGTTGTTTAATGGTTTTTATGCCGATCTCAATTTGAGTGGGAGCTTTTTTTTTCATATTTTCAAAATCTTGTTGCAAGAAGATGGAAAGCACATCTGGTAAAGTTGATATGGATAAGTTTAATGACAGCCAATTTAAGCTTTGGAAGTAGAAAATGGAGGATATGCTCGTAGATCAAGATTTATGGGTTGCAATATCTAGAATGAAACCTTAGACTACAACTTAGGATGTTAGGGATGCGATTGATTAAAAATCTAAGGGCTATCATGAAGTTAAGTAGAGGAAAAACTTCCTACACTAACCTTGAGGAGAGGGTAATGTAAAAACTTTTTTAGATCTTTATAAAAGTTAGAAAATATATTATAAATAACATACATCATAATGCGTTTGTTCTCTCATCTCATGCAATTATCTGTCAATTTAGGGGATTTTGGCCCAACCTTCCTCAGTTGCATGCATGGATCTCACAAAAGTGGGAGCCCCTTCTTTCAGGTAAAGTTCATATTTAGCCTTCATGGTTTTTTCATTGCTAAATTTGAGAATGCTCACAAAAGAAATGTTATTTTGAGTGATCTTTTTTTATCTAGGAGGATAAATTTTTGTTGATGGTTAAGTCTTGGCATTCCGATTTTCGCCCTTCTTTAGAAAATTTTAATAAGTTTCCGATTTGGGTGTGGCTTCCTCATCTCCCTATTCATCTTTGGGTTGATAAATTTTTAGAGGAAGTGGGAGACACACTTGGTGACTTTTTGATGATTGATGCTGGCTCAATTGATATTTTTCATTTGTGGAAGTGGATGTCTTTAAAGGGCCGCCTACTAAGATTATGATTAATTCTTCGAAGGGTAAATGGGTTCAAATTATGGACTATGAGGGGGTTCTCTTTAGATGTAGAAGATGTTTTAAGACTAGTCATGCAGCTGCTCATTTTGGTCTAGAGAAAAAGAAATTGTTGGCTTCGTGGTGGATTGGTGCTTTGGATCAACATTATATGGTTGAGAAGAAATCTGGTAGGAGTTTCTCCAGGTGGTTGCATGAGATTCTGCATGTCTTGAGGCCTCTAATCAGGATGATTTGGTTACCATTGGCATGAGTGCAAAGGCTTCTGTCCCTCCGATTGCGGGTGGGATTGAGGCTCGATCCTCTTCTCCTAGTGATAGTGCTTCTCCATTGCTGCGTGGTAATGAGCATCTAGTGTCTACTTCCTCGGGTAGTGCTATGGATATTATATCTGATAGCTTCCCTAATGATGTTTTACCTGTAGGGAGAAATAATATTTTCTTTGCTAGTACTCTTTCTTAGGATGCTGGGGTTCCAGTGATGGGCTTGTTATTTTGGTAAGATGCGTCTACTTAGGTGGAAGAGGGATAGATTACTATGAAGGGAAATAATTCTAAGACCTCTATGCCCTCTTTTGAAATGACTCTTTGCTCCCAAAAGGGCAACACTAAAAGGTAAATATTGATGGTTCCCGATTGTGGGTGATTGGGGTGGAGTCTTCTCTAGTCCTGTCGTGGGTCTTGGGCTTCTTTCTGGATTTTTTAGGTAGCTTTTATTTCAGGTTATGAGAGCTTGTTGTTAAAACCCATGTTGTGGTCTTGTTCTATTCTCTTTTGATGGGCTTTCATGGTACATATTTTTTTTTTTTTCCCTTTTGTAAAGGGTTTCAGGTCCCTTTAAAACTTGTATTAACTTAATAAAAAACATACATACCACAACATAGCGATTTACATGGGGAAAACCCTTTCATGAGAAAAACCATATACTCCAAAAGGTGCCCAATATATTAGTCAGAAATAAATTAAAAATATAATATACTTGTAGAGAAAGCTTCTCTCAGGAGTATCACCAACCAAAGATCTAGAGGTAACTAAATAGCTATTAAATTATTACACACACCCTCCATCTCACACACCTAATGTATAGGAACAATATAAGAAATCTCCAAATGGTATTACAATACTACGGGGTAAAAACCACTTATAAAGTGGTGCCCATCTTATATCCAATCAAAGATACCCTATGATGCGTCAATACACACACCAACACGTGTAACTCCTTTTTACAACTCATTTATGTGCTCAACATTGTTGCCACATTTTTCTCTTCCCAAGTAAAAATGCTAAGGGTCAATTTAATTTACTCAAACTTAGTCTTTAGCAAGCTTTTTTTAGTTGGTTAGATGCCAAGAAGAGTTCCTAAACATTCGTCAGAGTCTGACACAATAGAAAGAACCATCTTTTCCCCTTGTGTCTCCATGTTCCGCCTTCAATATGTTTTTTTGTGTAAGTGTTGCTGAACTCCCTTAAAATATTGTCGAGTTAGTATTTTCTCATGTTTTTAAGTTAAGAAGCAAAGCTTGCAATTGGTGCTAGAAGTGTATTTAGAACCTAACAAGGAAAGTGAAAGTAACGAATGTTGGAAGAAAATATCCTTTCCCAGAGCTTAAAATTTGCAATACTTCTAATAAGAAGGTGGAGATAAAGCTTAGTTTTGGAACAACGACCAAATCCCTACAAGGTGAATGGAACTCCCAAACGTCAAGGAAAGAGACTTACACTCAAGGTTTGGGGACTGCAATGCTTACAAAAGGAAGAAAGTGCACACTAGCTTTGGTTCTAGAATTCTCATAGAAACTCAACTGGGATGTAGGAACGAATAAGCTCTTTTGAAGAAGGTTTTCTCAAGCTTTGGAAATGGAAAAGTAAGAAGGAAAAGATGAATGTTAGTTCGGGAAGTGCCATTGGAACCCAAAGGTCAAAGTGGAAATAGTGAAAGTAAAAAAAATGGGCAATTATTCAAAATTTTAGAGAACATGATATTTGCAAGAAAGGTAAGGTGTGGGTAAACTTCATTTCTAGAAATCTCGTCGGAGTTCAACACTAATAATAGAACTGTTAAAGTTGAAAGGAAAGGACATGAATGAGATGTCATAAAGTTAAGAATATTTTCCAATTCTAATGTCTGGGCTTGACCACACAAGGAAGTATTATTCAATTTCAAATTAGGAAGATGGTTAGAATTAAAAGAATTCATAAGCCAAGATCATTTGCATGCAAAATAACCTGTTACAAAAGCAAAGCTTGGAGACAAAAATGTTTTGAAAGACAAAATATTCATTCAGAGAGGGAATGCAAAATACAAAGAGATAAAACCCGACGAAGGTGATTGAAACCATAAAAGGGAAACCCTAAAGGGAAAAAATCTAGGTTGCATAATAATAATTAATAAAAGAATTAATTATTATATGCCTAAAGTTTAGCTTAAGTGAAATAGAGATAATAAGTGACTTAATAATTAAATCAAAATGATTTAATTAATAAGTGGAATCACTTTATTACTCTAACACCCCCTTAAGATAAACTTAGGGAGAAGATAAAAACCTAGAAACAACTACTGAAAGCAGGAAATGGGTCCCGACAACAAGGCCTAATCAGGTACCCAAGTACAAAAATCTCTGTAAAGAGGAGAATAGGAGAAAACCCAGTGGGAAAAACCCCTCTCCAAAAAGAAATGAATCCTAGTGAAGGACTGAAGAAGTCTCAAAAGTAGAGAATGTCCCAGAAAATAGGAACAAAGAAAGAACATGTAGAACACCTCTGAAGCATGAAGCTGCAAACATTGTCGAAAAATAACTGCTGGAACCTCCACTGTAATAGAACATGTTCAGGTAGAGAAGACTGTGAAAAAAGCATGAACAAATGATCAATGAAACCAAGGAAGCATTAGAACCAACATGAGATACCCCCCATAATGCTGAGCATGGAGAGGTATGACATGTACACTAAAATAGACTGCCAAGAAACACTGCATGATGAAGAACATACAAACACATATAAAGGATGGTATATTTGTGGAAGGAACACTCACTTGACACACATATGAGGCTAATTTCATGGAAGAAACACTCACTCGACAAAGGTAGATGACAAACAAGGCAAACATCAAAACCCCCATGACACTTATAATAGTGCAAGTACTATCAAGCAAAAAATGTGTAGGATCCCAAGCATGCATCAGATGGCACTTTATCTCAGTGCGTTTGTAGAAGAAAGCTACGGAAAAAGATGTATACAATATTCAAAAAAAGAAATGATCCCAGGACCTGAAACATGTAAGATATCCACCAGAATACCATAAAGAAAAAAATTGAATAAAAGATGCATGGAGCAGAATCTGGGTGTGAGACCCATAGAAGAAGAAAGGAGAACAAAAGCAACTTTCTGACGCCATGCAGAAGTTGAAAAAGGAGTCTAGAGGAGCAAGATATAGTGACTGGAGCACAAAATGGAACCCTAAATTTGAATGGAAAAAACCTTGGAAGATAGAAAAATAAGATAACCAAACTAGAAAAATTAGACCGGCTTCAGAACCAGCTTTCCGTCGATATCTCGTTTGGCAAAAAATGCCTCTGTTTGCTCAAGTTATGAGAAAAACACCACCAAGAGGTCAAAACAGAAATGAACCTCAAGAAACCTTAGCCAAAAATGGCGGAGCCTTGCAAAACTGGCGAAACCCTCCAAATCTGAACTGCCTCCAGAATTCCCGCCAAATTTGGCAGAAAAAATAATTGTTTTTTTAATGAAAAAAAATAATAGAAAAAACAATTGTTTTTTTGAAAAAACCAATTTAAAAACAACATGTTTTTTTTTGAAATAAACAACATAATATTTTTTAAAGAAAAAAACACACAAAAACCATTTATATATATTTTTTATTTTAAAAAAATATTAAAAAAACACATTTTTTTATTAAAGAAAAAAACATTATATTTTTTTTTGTTTTAAAAAAATATTAAAAAAGTAGGGCTTTCATTTTCTCTCTCCTCCATGCAACTGGACATCACGCAAATTGAGGTGGCACACAAATTGAGGTAGCATGGAAATTGAGGCACACATAAATCGAGACATGGAAATTGAGGTAGCACAAAAATCGAGGCAACATCAAAACTAAGTTAGATTTTTGCCTCGTAAAGTGTGCCAATGACAGTGCATGCAAAAATAGGGTCCAAATTTTAATTTTGTCAAAATAGGACGTGCCTTATATGAAAATGGGGGGGTTTTGGGCATTCCAGACGCATCCTAGATGTCATATTTTGCCTAAAGTGCTCCAAAAAGTAAATCCCCTCCAGACCCACATAGAAAATGTAGAAAAACCTTGAAACCCTCAGAGCTCCAAAAACTTCAAAAACTCAGGAATGAGTAGCAGTAGAGAGGCTTTGATACCATGTTAGAATTCAAAGAATTCATAAGGCAAGATCATCTACATGCAAAATAACGTGTTACAAAAGCAAAGCTTGGAGACAAAAATGTTTCGAAAGACAAAATATTCATTCAGAGAGGGAATGCAAAATGCAAAGAGATCAAACCTTATGAAGGTGATTGAAACCCTAAAGGGGAAAAATCTAGGTTGCATAATAATAATTAATAAAAGAATTAATTATTATATGCCTAAAGTTTAGCTTAAGTGCAATAGAGATAATAAGTGACTTAATAATTAAATCAAAATGATTTAATTAATAAGTGGAATCACTTTATTACTCTAACAAAGATGACATGTCTCCAAGTGGTGGCAAAATAACTTGAACATTTAATTCATGAAACAACATACATTTAATGCTCCAACAAATATCATTAAGGAGAGGTTATTAAGTCATTTTAAGGTCAAAATCTGATCATTTATCAAGATCAAATTGGAGACAATAGAGAAGTCTAGGGCATCAAGCAATTTCATCTACAGTTAACGACAATCTGAACATATGAGGTCAAATTTTCTTGCTGCCAATATTCCTGTTAAATTTTAGTTAGTTTGAGGTGGAAGAGCTGTGATTTTGGTTAATTGTTTTTAAAAAAGAGAAATATGAGGCTTAAACACACATGCTACGATCATTTGAATGGATTAGAACATGCCTTATCGAATATAGGAGATATTTAATTAGGGCATGTAAATTTGAGTAAATCCTGGGACAGAGTCAAACAACTAACCATACACCCAATTGCCCAGAGATTAGTGGAAAGTGGGTTGTTAGAAGTTGTCAGAATTCCCATTTCCGTGAAAGGTGTGGATTTGATCACGAAATGTATAAATAGATACAATCCATACACAAGGGAGATTAAAACCCATGATGAAAGAGTACTCATTACCCTCAATAGAGAAATAATACAAAATTTCTTCTGGTTGCCAGTGAGCAAGGAGTATGAGTGATGGGATTTTATTTCTTCTCAAAGTGAATTTAGCCTGAAGAAAAGTGTCTATAGAACTAAAATTGCAAAAAATGTTTTTTCCCAGCAAGAAAGTGTCAGTCCAAGTTACCTAAGATGATCCTTCATACATTTTTTAAGGGTGAAATCACATATATTATAGTGGTCTTGTAAAAACTTAGAGGAGATGAAGACACTATCAACCTGAGAAAATGGATGTTTTCCTTTGTACAAATGATGTGCTGGGTCAGGATACTTGGACTAGGCAAAGTTGATTAGCAATCAAATACATCATCTAATCACCGTGTTTCCATTAAATCAATTCTTTTATGTCTTTATATCTAGTGTATGCCCTAACTTGCACTCAATTTAGGTTTGGATTGGACCATGTTCAATATTTTGAATAAGATATCTAGATTTGTGATTTTTATCCCATCTTGTAGTTACAAATTAGCTATGAAAATTTTAGAAGGGTGAATGACATGTTCACTATGAATTTTGTTAGAGATTTGCAGGCATGTCCGAAACAGAGGACCTCTCCCGAGGCAGCTACATTGATCCAAACCAATGAAAACTACTTCATCCAATTTCCCACTTTTACATATATTAGGATTAACACATTTGATGATCTCCCTTGGAAGCTGCCTATATATGCAAATGAAAAAATTATAATGGTTGAATTGTGCATACAAATTTGTAAAGTGAATAAAAGGTGTGCAAAAAGGCACAAAGTTGGAATTTATTTCCCAATTCAATTGGGAGCGTACACTTGCCAATCATCTTCAAATTCCATCAATGTCACCAAAGCAACAACCAAATATGTGATGTAAACTTATGATGTCATTAGGGGACATTTTGATCCAAGCAATTTTGTAAAATATAATTTACATATGAGGTTAGCATATCATCATGTTTCTATAATTGAGGATTTTTGGGCTAATTGCACTGACGAATTTGAGGTTCGGAAGAGGTCATGGTCCAAACTAACCATTGAGAAGATAAGAGAGTACCGCCTTAATTTTCATGATATTGGAATCACAGATGATGCCTAAGATGTAGTGGATCCACATTATTTTGTAGAGATACAAAGTACTATGTTGGAACCATTTGAATGGGATTCTCCTTAGTTAGATGACCTGGACGTGAGGACAACCCCTGTTCTTAAGATAACCAAAGAATAGATGGAGAGGAAAATAAAAGAGGGAAAATATGACACCACATCAAGTAACCCCATTCCTTCAGGTCAAAATCCAACACCCCTTCCAACTGAAAATCCTTTAGTTCTAGGACCACTATTAGTAACTCCATCAAGTATTGCTGAAGGAGGTGATGGGAAGCCACCAAAGAAAGGGTCAGGAATTACCGCCACCTGTGGATAAGGTCCCTTACTAGATGTTGACTTGACTATAGATAATGTTCATTACCTAACAAAGGAGAGTAGGAAAGGAAAGGAGAAACACCCCAAAAGGCAAATGAAGAATAGGGGAATAAGTTGGTCTGAGACTCTCAACATTCTGGTCCAAATCTGGGTAAGGCAACAAAATGATTTCCTTTTTTCCATGCAAGTTTCAAATACTACCACTCTGCTAGTAAAAAATGACTCTATTTCTCTCATCTCATGTCTTAAAGGCCACATCCTAAGTGTTAGAAATCCCTGTATAGCATAAAAATCTAATAAAAGAACAAACTTAAATAACTAAGTTCATCCTAACATGATCTATGCATACTTAAAAACATGGAAGTAAACATGCATATATAAAGAAATGAAGCAATGAAACAATATTAAACTATTCAACAATATGCAAACCTCCAAAAGAAAGATCAAGAGAATGTTGTTGGAATGTGGTTGCTCACAATCGTGCAGCATAACAATGTGATAAAAAAACTTGTTGAAGGAGAGGAGAGGGCTCTTCTTTTATAGATTTTTGAGGAAAATGGACGGTTGAGATTCAAATTTGGATGAAGGGATGGGATTGCATAGGACCAATGATGTGGCCATGAGGTGGAGACCAAGTGGAGGCCAAGTGGATTAGGGTTTTGACCATTTGAAAGGGGAAAGATGCTCACACATGTGTGAGAAACCTTTGAAAGTGATGGGTCAATGACAAGGTGTAAGAAGGTGGAAGAGGGTGAGAAGACCAAAGTTGCTCACACATGTGTGAGCAACTTGAGAAAGTGATGGCTCAAGGTTGAGTTCACATGTGAAGGGGGACAAAATTGTAAGTGTGTGTAAGATGTGTAAGGCTTTGTAAGAAATGTGTAAGTGGTGTGTAAGAGTCACATGTAACTTGGGTTGTGTAAGAGTCACATGTGACTTGGGTTTGCTAATCCTTTGATTAGGATTG
>MU223539.1:1531604-1578287 GCA_018584345.1 Thuja plicata
GGGGGGGGGGGGGGGGGGGGGGGGGGGTGAATCAGTTATCAGTAACTTTAGTTCTTTTACTTCCTTAACTTCAGAATACAACAAAGTAAATTCTTAATTAGATAACACAGTACACAACACACAATTTGATTACAGGGAAACCAATTGGTAAAAACCCCGGTGGGAATTAGCACCCACAATGAACTATACTTGTTTATAGTAATGCCTGTTAGAAGATATTTCAACCCTGTTAGGATTTTTACTTTACAATGCAATAAGTATAGTGACCTGGTTAAGGGTCAAACCCTGTTAGGAGTCTTTTACAAATAACCCTGTTAGGGGTGGTGGACTCACTGTACAAAAGCTCACTGCTTGATGGTGAAGGCTACAACCTTTTGTATAACAGATATGCACTATATCTGATGATGAACTATAGAGTAGACCTACTATCTTGAATAGTTCCAGTGTATTAAAATCTTTCACTTCTTCTTCAAATAGACTCTTGATGAATGAACCAACTCTGGTAATCTGCTCTATACATCTTTCTCCTTTTTCGTATCATTCACCCTTAGCGTATCATAAATGACTTGCTATAAGTATCTATCTCAAAGTAGGAGATCACGGGACATATAAGACAACTCTTCATAACATCCTTGTCAGCTCTACTAAGCACGCAAGCATAATTACAACCATGCAAGTTTAAATTGAATAGACACGACGCTTCACTAAGTCGACCTCACCAAATTAACTCTAACTTTGCAATCTTCTTGAAACACATTTGGCGCCTTTATATGAATATCATAAACTCATAACTAAACATGAATATACACACGATTATCCTGAAAATAGGCACAACTGAAGAAACAGGTTATATATGTCGGCCCTAAACAGTTGCACTTCCAAAACTATAACTGCCAATAACAGAATTACATAACTTTATTGAAACATCATATCTGGGTCTGCGTGTATGAACATAACATAATAAACATGTCAAAAACATGTATCTATCCACACAAGTCTTCATATCATCATTCTGATAAGTACATACAGAATTACTATTGTGTATTATATGTTGTCATCAATGACAAACATACAATCAATCAACTGCTCAAAATCAAATCTCCAACAATCTCCCCCTTTGACAGTGATGGAAAAATATGATATCAAAAATATCCTCTGTTCATCGTGTCCTCTTTATTTTAAAATCTTCTCAATAACCTCATCAAAGATTTCTCTAAACTTCTGTAGTTCCTATGACTGTGTTTTTGTTCCATGTATATACTCCCCTAGAGTATTAGCTCCCCCTTAGTGCATACTCTCCCTTACTGTATACTCCCCCTTTGACATCAATGGAAAATGGCACCATAGATCTTTAGGCACATGTACTACTCCAGAAGTAGAGTAGTCAACCATTCACCAGTCACTTAATGACTGATGTTCTTGCTGCTTCTTCTAAATAGACTCAGGAGAGGGAATTACCCCCAACTTCTCCCTGAGCTACTCAAAAGTATCCTTTGATAAGGGCTTTGTGAAAATATCTGCCAAGTATTCTTTGGTGCTCACATAGTCCAATTTAACTTCTTTGTCTGCAACCTTTTCTCTTAAGAAATGGTACTTGATCTCTATGTGTTTTGTCTTTGCAAGCATCACAGGGTTCTTAGACATGTTGATAGTGCTAGTATTATCACAACGAATACCAATAGGATAATCAACTCAAATTCCAAATTTTTTAACCATCTGCTTGATCCAAACCATGTTTGAACAATTCAATGCTGCTGCAACATATTCAACTTCTGTTGTGGACTGAGAAATATAGTTCTGCTTCTTGCTTATGCAAGAAACCAACCTGTTTCCAAGAAATACTACTCCTTCTGAAGTGCTCTTCCTATCATCAATACAACCTGCCCAATCTGCATCTGTTTACACATGAATTTGTACATTCTATGATTTAGGATACCATAAAGCATAGTCTATAGTTCCCTTTAGATATCTGAATATCCTCTTGATTGCCATTAAGTGGTTCTTCTTGGGTTCAGCTACAAATCTTCCAACAATGCCAACTACATTAGATATGTTAGGTCAAGATTGAGTTAGATAAATGAGTTTACCAATCATAGATTTGTACAATGTCTTATCAACTGCTGTGGAATCATCATATTTTGCAAGCTTGCTTCCTGTTATCATGGGAGTGCATATTGGCTTACAGTCATCCATCTAAAAGGTCTTCAGTATTGCCTTCACATATTTTGACTGATTAATGAATATGCCTTTATCTGTTTGCTTTACATTTAGTCCCAAAAAATATTTTATAGGACCAATCATACTCATTTCAAATTCATTCTGCATTTCTTTTGCAAATGCTTTACTGAGCTTGTCATTACCCCCAAAAATAATGTCATCAACAAATATGGAAACTAATAATAATCCATCAGGTGTCTCTCTTGTGAATAGGTTATAATCTGCTACTCCTTTCTTGAATCCAATATTGGTAAGATAACCATCAAGTCTCTCATACCAAGCTCTTGGGGCCTATTTAAGACCATAGAGTGCTTTCTTCAACTGCATACCATGTCTGGTTCATCTGAAAGATTAAATCCTTCAGGCTGTTCTATGTAAACTTCTTCATTCAAATCACCATTCAGAAAAGCTGATTTTACATCCATTTGATAAACTTTAAAGTCTTTGAATGTTGCGTATGCCAAAAAAAACTTAATGGCTTCCAGTCTACTCACAGGGGAAAATGTATCAGTGTAATCTATTCCTTCTCTATGCGCATACTCTTTGCATACCAATATTGCTTTGTTTCTTACTACTGTACCATCTTCATTCATCTTGTTTCTGAATATCCATTTGTTCCAATCACATCTTTGTCACTAGGTCTAAGAACCAAATCCCATGTATCATTTTTGATTATCTAATCTAATTATTCTTTCATTGCATTCTTCCAATCAGAATCATTACAAGCATCTTCAACACTTAAAGGTTCAATCTGTGAAAGTAAACATACCTCTTCATCCCTTGCTAGACTTTTTGCTTTAGATCTAGTCAAAAAATTGTTGCTCTGATCTCCAATGATATCATCTTTAGAGTGGTATCTAGATGTGAATTTTGGATCCTTAGGTGTGTCTTCTTATTCTGTAATCTCTGATTCTTCTCTATTTGATTCAGGGTCATTGCATGAGACATCAATGCAATCAAACATTTCTTCAATAACAATATCTTTGCTGATAGACCTGGGTTCATCTTCAATCATAGGTGCATATTCATAGTATCTTTCTTGAACCATAAAATTCTCATCAATTTTTACATGAGTACTTTCAATTATCTTTTTCAATCTCAAATTGAAACATCTATATGCTTTGCTTTTTGTAGAGTAACCAAGGAAAATACCTTCATCACTTCTAGCATCAAACTTACCAACACCATCATCTCTCTTGATGTAACACTTGCTGCCAAAGATTCTAAAATACTTTACTGTAGGTACATTACCAAACCAAAGTTCATAAGGTGTCTTATCTGCACCTGGCCTCAATTGAGTTTTGTTGATAGTATAGACTATTGTATTTACTGTGTCTCTCCAATATGTGTGTGCCACTTTTCCTTCAATCATCATAGTGCGCGCAGTATCGAGTATGATCCTTTTCCTCCTTTCTGCTATCCCATTCTTCTGAGGGGTTCTAGGTGCACTCAACTATCTTTTAATTCCATTTTCTTCACAGTAGTCATAAAACTAATCAGAGGTGAATTCTCCTCCCATATTTGATCTCAGACATTTCAGTTTTAGTCTGGATTCATTCTGAACCTTAGCTTTCAATATTTTGGACTTCTCAAAGGCTTCAGACTTCTCCTTTAAGAATGCAACCCACATCATCCTAGAAAAATCATCAACAAACAAAATAAAATACCTTTCTCCATAGTATGATCTTGTTTGGGTAGGACCACACAAATCTATATGTACTAGGTCCAATTTGTTTTCAGCCGAGTTTTTCTTGCTTCTAAAATAAATCCTTACATGCTTTCCCATAACACATTCCCTGCATATTGTGTCAATAGGTCTTGCAATACTAGGAAGGTCTCTGACTGCCTTAACATTGCTTATCTTTACTATGTTATCAAAACTGATATGACATAGTCTCTTTTTCCATAACCAACTATCATCCACCTTTGCAACAGAAAAAATTACATCAGAATTGAGCTGAAAAACATTACCTTTTGTTTTGGATCCTGATGCAATCATGTCTCCATCCTTGTTGTTAATGATGCACTTGTTGTCTCTGAACTCCAAATGATAACCTTTGTCAAGTAGTTGTCCAGCACTTAGCAAGTTATGATGTAATCCATCAGCATATAGAACATCATCTATCTTGTTCTTTCAATCCAAAGTGATAGAACCTCCACCTATGATAGGTTTAGGAGTGTTATCTCCAAATCTAACCATACCACCTTTGTATTTGTCTAGATGAATGAATCTATCTTTTTCACCTATCATATGATGAGAGAATCCACTGTCAATGATCCAATCAGTTCTGATGTCTGCTTTGGAAATTAGGGCTAGCTTTTGTTCTTCCTTTTCATCTTCGATGTCCATTTCCTTAAGCAACCTTTCCATGTCTCTAAGGGAAATGAATCCAATTTCATCTTCTCCTAAATCTTCATCAGTTACACCTTCTTCAACATGATAACATTCCTTCTTATATTTGGGTTTGTAATCAGATCTGAACTTCTTGACTCTTGTGGGACACTTAGATGCAAAGTGACCAATCTTGTTACATGAAAAACATTTGAATGGAAGCTATCCTTCATATTTTCCTTTTCCTTTATTTTCTCTTCTATCAATCATAGAAATGATTTCTTCAAGTTTTTCATCAACTTCTTCTTTCTCATTATGACTAGAAATGTTTAAGGATTTCTTACCATGGACCGAGGCTTTGAAAGCTATTTCACTTTTAGGTTCAGTCTTCAATCTTGATATCTCAAATGTAGAGATTTTGCTGATCAAAGTCTCTCTCTTGAAGTCTTGTGAGAATTGCATGGTTTCCTCTAGAATATTGATCTTGTTTTCATGGTCTAATGTCAAAGTAGTTAGCAGCTTGTCCATTATATCTTCTTCTGATATTTCTGCACCATTGTTTCTGATTCCAGAGACTGCTTCATTTATCCTCTGATTGTAAGCTCTAATGTTCTCTTCAAGTAACATCTCAAGACTATTGTATTTCTTTTTCCATGTCTTCCTACGTGCATTCTTTTCTTGAATATCTCCTTCAAACATATCTTCTAAATATTTCCATATGGTATATACTCTGTCAATTTTCTTGATCTCAGAAAATTCACTGTCAGATAAGGCACTAATTAGGGCTTCTTTGGTAATTGCATTATTGATAAATGTTTCCTTTTTTCTATTAGTAGCATCATCCTTTCCAAGGTCTTTTAGAGATGGAATTACAACTTCTTATGTGGAAATTTCAAAGATCTCAAAGCCAACACACTATAGATGTGTTATCATTTTGTTTTTCCAATCCAGATAATTTTCTCCATCGAACTTAGGGCTTTCTTTTTTGAAGTAAGACATCTAATCTACCTTAAGCTGTTAGACTTCTTCTCCAAGGTACTTGGCTCTGATACCAATTGTTAGAATAGTCCCAAAGGATAACTGAGGGGGGGGGGGTGAATTAGTTATCAGTAACTTTAGTTCTTTTACTTCCTTAAATTTAGAATACAACAAAGTAAATGCTTAATCATATAACACAGTACACAACACACAATTTGATTACGGGGAAACCAATTGGTAAAAACCCCGGTGGGAATTAGCACCCATAATGAACTATACTTGTTTATAGTAATCCCTGCTAGAAGATATTTCAACCCTATTAGGATTTGTACTTTACAATGTAATAAGTATAGTGACTTGGTTAAGGGTTGGACCTTGTTAGGAGTCTTTTACAAATAACCCTGTTAGGGGTGGTGTAATCACTGTCCAAAAGCTCACTGCTTGATGGTGAAGGCTACAACCTTCTGTATAATAGATATGCACTATATCTGATGATGAACTATAGAGTAGACCTGTTGTCTTGATTAGTTCCAGTGTATTACAATCTTTCACTTCTTCTTCACATAGACTCTTGATGAATGAACCAACTCTGATAATCTTCTCTATACATCTTTCTCCTTTTTCGTATCATTCACCCTTAGCATATCATAATTGAATTTCTATAAGTATCTATCTCAAAGTATGAGATCATGGGACCTGTAAGAAAACTCTTGATAACATCCTTGTCAGCTCTACTAAGGACACACGCATAATTGCAACCGCACAAGTTTAAACTGAATAGACGGGACGCTTCACTAAGTCGGCCTCACCAAATTAACTCTAACTTTGTAATCTTCTTGAAACATGTTTGGAACCTTTAGTTGAATATCATAAACTCATAACTAAAAATGAATATACACACAGATATCCTGAAGATAGGTGAAACTCAAGAAACACGTTATATATGTCGGCCCTAAACAGTTACACTTCCAGAACTGTAACTGCCAATAACAGAATTACATAACTTTACTGAAACATCATATCTGGGTCTGCGTGTATGAACATAACATAATAAACATGTCAACAACATGTATCTATCCATGAAAGTCATCATATCATCATTATGATAAGTACATACATAATTACTATTGTGTATTATATGTTTTCATCAATGACAAACATACAATCAATCAACTGCTCAGAATCAAATCTCCAACATATAGGTGATTGTTAGTGCCTTTCCTACTTTTCAGTTAAAATCACACCCTCTTTAATAGTAAATTAGTTGTAAATATTGATTTCATATCTATAGAAGGGAGTTGTACCTTCTAAAAATTTTAGAGGGGAACTATTATAGTTCACTCAATTATTGATTGATGGATTGGCTTTAGGGGCAAAGAGTCAATAAATTTTGTTAAGCCCAATCTGTTAGACAATAGATTGTTGGCGAATCTGCTGTGGAATTTGAACAATAATTTTACAAGACCAGTCACCTAAGTATGAGGGATAATGGTACTCTCTCATGAAAATATTTTTCCCATGTTACAATCGAATCTTGGTTTTCAAGATGAGAAAGAAGATATAATTGGGCAATTGAACACTTTAGCTTGCAAAACTTGTAAAAATATAGAGGATTATAGGAGAGTTGCTCAAATTTATGAGAGGGAAAAACAATTTGTTGAAAATTTGAGGTTGGATTTATTGAGACAGAGAAGAAGACAAGTGTTAATTGTAGGAAAAAACCAAAAATGGGATCATGGTCTTGAAGCTCGATAGAATGGTGAATAAGCTAGAAATTAGTAGGCACTAGCACAATCAAGAGTTAACAAACTGGAGTTTAGAAGATATAGACTAAGTAAAAAATAAAAAGGGGTTGTTGATCCTATTTTAAAAACTCTTCAAGAGTAATTTTTTTTGTATAGAGTACCCTCTCGGAGAAGAAAAAGAAGACCACCTCCACTTGCAAAGAAAACCCCTTCGTCTCCCACCTGCCAAGCTTTAAATCTTCATGGGGTTACTCTTGCTTCTAGGATCAACCTTTCCCACATAACTTTTCATTTTACAAGAAATATGGCTCAACCAGTGCCATTGGGAGAAACAATTGGCCATTGAATTTGGTGTCACTGAATGATTTACCTAAAGGTTCTTGAAATAATCTGTGAAGTTCTCAAGCGATGGAAAAGTTTTTACAGATGAACATATTGCAACTTTCTTTGTCACTTGTGGTGTCTTAGGAGTACAAGACTAGGATGTTGTGGTCAGGTTGGTTGTGGAAACAATAATAGATGGTGCTACATAATGGTTTTTCCATTTAGCTCCTGGGCCATTTATAAACCGGGCCTCTTTGAGAACACAATTTGAAGAAAGATTTAAAAGTGAATAATGTGAACATTCCTTGCTAGCCCAAATGACATAAATTAAAAAGGAAGTTCATACCCCTATGAGGGATTTCATTGCAAAGTTTAACAAGATTCTGAATAAAATTCTTGTCAATAAATGTCCAATGGGACAATCGAAAGTGCTTCTTTCTGAACTCAATGCCACTGGATGTAATCTTTAATTTGAGAAGGGATAGGGTATCTAATCTAGATGAAACCTAGACAATGACTATAGAATTAGAAGGCACATTCATTACGATAGGAAAGTGGAATAAGGAGCTAGAAGAAAAAAAATAGAATTTTGCTTCATCTTCAGAGGCCATGATACAAAGGTTAGACAATGACATCATTGCATTAAAAAGGAAGATGCCCAAGGATAAATTTGTTTCTCAACAACCCTACCAAGATATTTTGAGAATACATCTAGGGAGATGTTCAGATAGTGGTAAACAACTAATTCTCTCTCCATTGCAACAAAGGTTGACCATTAAAGCAGTAACTGCCTATGGAAAATGAAACATGTGCATCTTTCACCTGAATACAAATAATATGAAAACATATGCAATTCATTTCTAATAATGAGACTCAAGAGGAGGTTGTTGGAGAGGAGTCAATTTCATGACAAACTGGCGGCTCTGTAATTTATTACCTAGAATATAAAACTGACTCTGAAAGGTGAGGTGATTGTTTTACCACTCTAGATGATTCCACATTTGCTATACTCACTAGAAGTCATCAAAATGAGAGATAAAAGGGAATTCTATCCTTTAGAGACCTAAAACTACCTCATCCCATGTGGTCCCTTCCAAACCATCAAAACAATCTACTAAGATTTTATCTTCAAATACTCTGGGTAAGTTTGACATGTCTTTGATATTGTGCAATTTTGTGAAACATCAAGATTCAAATTTATCCTTTAGAATATCTTAAAATGAATCCTTCTGAGTTTAATTTCCTTGTGGAATATTGTAAACCCAAATTTCTAAAGTTAATGCTTGTGAAAATAATCTATTGATGGTGAGCCCTCTACATCAAGGCTTACCTCAGATAATATAAATCCTACTTCTTCTATACTTGATTTAAAACCAATTCCTTTTTATGTCTCTCTATATATAAGTGACCATAGGTTGAGTGATTGCATAATATATTTAGGTACTTCTGACAATGTCATGCTAGCCTCAGTAGCTAAGGCCCTTGGTCTATCCTTAACCTAAACCTTTGGTAGATTCTACTCCATGGATTCCAAGCCAATTACCTTTTTTTTTTTCTACATCAAAGATGCCCATGTATTGTTAGCCGCACATCCAACTAAAAGATTGATGTTGACCATCCTGTTCGTGGATATTCCTACTAGCTATGGAATGTTATTGAGTAGGATTTTTTGCAAGGACTTAGGTGGAAACATATAGATGGAATGATCACATGTTCTCATACCTATGAGAAGAAAGAAGGTTAAATTGGATCTAGAAGCTAAAGACAAATTCACATTTTTAAAATTAGATGACCCTAGGGCCCAAATATTTTATAAGGAAATAGAGTTCAAAAACTAAATGTTGTTCTCAGAACATATGTCGACTAAGGAAGAGAATAGATCAGAGATGTCATATCTATTGTGGACTATGGAATTTGATGGAAGCTATTCTTCTTCAAGATATGGAGTAGGGGTGGTATAGATTTATCCAAATGGAGTAATCCCTCCTTTGTATTATAAGTTGGAATTAAAAAATACTAACAATACTATAGAGTATGAAGCATTTCCCATATGCATTGCTGCAACAAAGGAGAGAAGAGTGAAAGTGCTGGTGGAAAAAGGAGATGAAGAGATGATAGTAAAGAAAGCGAGAGGATCTTTTATAGTTAAGAATAATAGGTTGAAACATTACTAGAATATGGTGTGGGATGCCATTGAAACTTTGGAGGCTTTCTCTATTGAAGCAATGCCTAGGAAGAAAAACACTAGGGCCAATTCATTAGCAATATCTTCTTCCTTATTGTTATCACATCATGAATTCAAGGATGATAAATATGGAATCAAGATTATTCATAGACCTAATGTATCTGAAAATGTCCTGTCATTACATGTTTTTGACAATGATATTCAACTCAGGACATTCTTGGAGAACACTGAGGTATTTATGGAATAATATTATGAAGGAAGTGACAATAATTGTAAAGATTTATCTCTATATAGTAAGAGAGACTTTCCAGAAGGAGTAGTCCAACTCAAGGACAAAAAAATTCTAAAAGACACAGTTTCCCTAGAAAATCTATTTGATAGGCATGATGCATATATTAGGCAAAAGAGAGAAAGAAAGTAACATCTATGGGAAATATGAAAATATAAATATAGGTGACCCCCAAAATACTGAGATGGTCAGTATAGATAAATGTTGTACATCAGAAGAAAATGATAAGTTTTCAGAACTCCTGATCAAGTATCATGATATATTTTCTTGATTCTACGAGGACCTAAATAATTTCATGGGGGGAAAGTTCAAACATCACATTCCCCTAAAGCCTGATAAAAAATCCACTCATAAGAAGAAACACAATTGTAATCCCAAGATCTCTGATGTAACTTTTAGAGAAATTGATAAGATGATCAAGGCAAGAATCATATACATCATACACCATTCCAATTTGGTAGTAAATATAGTACTTGTACAAAAGAAGAATGGGGAAATCAAAATTTGCATGGATTTTAGGAATCTAAATTAGGCCTCTTTGAAGGATAATTACGCACTTCCTAATATGGACCACATATTGCAGATAGTTGCGGGCTTCGAAATGATGTCCATGTTAGACAAGTTTTCTAAATATAATCAGATCAAGGTTGAAGAGAATAATCAACACAAAAATAAATTCACTATGCCTTGGGGTACTTTTACATATAATAGAATTCCATTTGGTTTGATTAATGTCGGGGCCACCTTCCAGAGAGCTACGAACTTATCTTTTGGAGACCTGAAGAAAAAAATCATAGTAATAAATCTTGATGATTTGATGATGTTCTCTAAGAGAAGAAGGAATCATTTGCACTGTTAGGATTGGATAATATTGAGAGGGGGGGGGGGTTTGAATAAGTATTATAGCACTTAATTAAATTATTCAACCATTTAAACATTAACCATAAACTTGCAGTAAAGAAAAGAACATAAGAAAATGACACAATACTCATAACACCATATTTTATTTTTGAGGAAACCCTGGCCAAGGGAAAACCCCAGGGGATGGTACCCACAAGAATGTACTAAAGTATAGTGTCCCTATTAGGAGACCTATCCCTGTTAGGAGCTGAATATTACATAGCACATTTCCTTGTTAAAGGAATTACAACCTTGTTAAAGGTTCACAACACCCTGTTAGGGGCCAACTGAGCTTACAACTCTTACAAAGTAATTCTAATTACAAAGTGTTCTCATTCATGAACAAAACAAGCAACACTAGTGATTAGATAGCTCCTTTATAATTCTTCAATGATCTCTATCATTCTTAGCTCTGCTATTTTCTCAACAAATCATCCAACTGTCCATCAACAACAACATATATTTTTATCAAAAATATCTTACATATATATCTCACAACTTTACAAAGTCAGTTCCCAATATGAATATTAGAAATATTACAAAGTCGACCTTCAATACAAAATATGTTTAATATAGTAAATGTAAAATGCATAGTCAGTTCTCTTTCATAGTCAATGTGTAGGTTATCAACAACCAAATTCCAACTTCAATTTCCTGGAGTTCAATTCATACTCCCTCAATCTTCACTACTGTCCAACTGCTCTGTATCGCTGTTCTGTTGCAGTCTGTCTATCTTCAATTATTTATAACTCGCCGTAGACATTACCAAAATCAAATTGATCTTAGGTGGAGGTACTAAATACCCCATACTATCTTCTTCTAAGCTCTCTTTCCCTAGTTCATCGATCTTGATCTTTGATATCCAAAATACTTCTGTATCTCTACTTCTATACTTAGTCAATTTCTGAATCAGCAAAACTTATCTTTATAGGAATAAATCTGAAACCCAAATGTGTTTCCATAAATGAAAACCAAGAAGTGAATCACATTTACACAAAATGATCACTCGCCAACAATCTCTCCCTTTGGCATTGATGGAAACACTTAGAAAAAATGAATAAGTGTTCCAAAAAAACTATCTCCTCTATGTTCTCTCCTTCCTCTTCTAGTCTCTTCTCCCATTTTCTATCTTTTATATACATATATTTATTATTATCATTTATTATTAATTTTTTTTTGTCTTCTCTGTTCTCCCTCTTTGACAACAATGACAAAGGTGCATACAAAATAATAAGATTTAGTGCTTGCTCACTAGTTTCAGAATGTCTTGAAAGGAATCTTCCAAGATCTTCACTTCTGTGCTCCATGAATTGAACAATATCTGACTGATATGAATGATTCCATTCAATGAAAATGATGTAGTCTCAACATAGATTTAGTCAATGAATCTATCACTTTCTCCAAGTATGATAAATGAACCTCAAGTATGGATAGCTTAGGAGTGATTAAACTCTTCAGAAAATTAAATATTGACAACACTCTCCCTTTCTCATTATCCAAAACACCGAGTTTTGCCAAAATTCTTGTGACTTCCTTGTCTAACTCTATTATAGATTGTGAAGATGATTCAAAATTTTCCATCATACTGTTCAGAGTTGCCCTCTCCTTGGAAATAATGTCTTCCACATTCTAAACATGCCTGATAGGATTCATGCAATAACTAAACAATTTTCTCCCATGTCCAATGCAACTCTTTGCATTTGTCAAACAAGTTTTCACAATGCATAAGTCCCATGAGATAGACTTGAAAACTTCTGTAAGTGTCTTCTCTGAAAATATTTGATTTTTCCCTTATCCTCTGCAATCTTTATCAAATTCTCATCGTGCCCATCAAATTCATCAAGTGTTATTCTCAGATTTTCAATGTCATCTTTGTGCTGGAAAATAATAGGTACTGGAAGAAATTTGTTCACAGTATCAATTTATCTTGTAATTACTTTATCCTTTTTATCTCTTTTCTATTCTGATTTTTCCTTAGCTTTGTTTAATGCAGTAAAAGCCAGTTTGACCAATTCAAATTCATCCATGCTATCAACATTTACATCACTGCTTGCCAACAATGAGATAGATGAAGTGTTTACCTCTTTTTGTTCATCCTCTCTCTATTTTTTCTTCTGTTCTTCTTCCTTCTTCTACTCTTCTTCCTCTTTCTGTTCAGCTTCATCTGCTATAGAGGTGTCCACATTTCTTGAAAATGGATCCTTTTCATTTTGAGATGTGTCAAGAGTCACTGACACACCAGAAACATAGAAATCTGGTGGAGGATCTACTTTTCTTGTCTCAACATTAGTCTCATTTGCTTTAGAGCTTTCTCCCATTCCTAATTGTGTAGGCAAAATGGTCTTAGGAGGTAGGGGCTTTTCAGAAGTAGTATTCATCAATATATTTTCTAGTGCCTTCTGAGTTTCCTTAGTGACTTCATCATACTTCCTTGCCATGGTTTTCAACAATCTTACCTTGGTCCTTAGTAAAGGTTTTAATTCCTTGTATATTCTATCCCTTTCTTGTATGGATATTATAGGCAACATGTTATCAATTTCCTGATTCTTGATTGTATCATCCTCAATCTGTGCTAAGTGTTTTCTTGTTTCCAATCTCCCATACAAGTCCTTAGATATACTTCCTTCAATTTGTAATAGAGTCTTTTTGAAAGTAATTAGATGATTAATCACAATGTCTTCAATCTTAAGATTATCTAAATATCCAAACCTATCATAATATCTGTCAATTGTTACCAGTTTACCTTGTTCTATTGCTCTCTTTTCTATCATTTTCATATCAAGATTCCATATGTTCTTCTCTATTTTCTTCTCTTCTCTTACTATGCTCTGCTCTTTACGTGATGTCTGCATGCTTGGTCTAGTTACTCTAGGAGTGATGTTCTTTGTCTATGATGTTTGCTATGATGGAGGAGGTGGGCTATCTACCATAACTACCTTAGGAGTGGGAGGGGCTGAAGTACTTCCACTTTCCAGTCCAAGAGATCTACCTGTCATCTTCCTTTTCACTTCTTTCACTTCTTCTTCTGTCAATCCAGCTTTTACACCACATTCATGCACAAGGTTTTCAATTTCTCTTTTCCTTAGACCTCTAGTCTGTTCCTCTCTCACCTTTGATGATTTATCCTCATATGTTACCCATCTTTCTTCTGATGTATCAACTTCTGATGCAAGAACATGTTCTACTTGCATGTTAAGTACCTCAGAACTTACTTCATAACCCATGGGATAACACCATTTCTTTCTCGGTGTGAATGCTTCAAAACATACACAATCAGTTTCAACCATAAAATAGATTGTATCTTTGTACTTTTCAATAATATCCTCATGTACCCTGTATCTAGTTTTCATTTGTCTTTGAAGGATTTTGATCATAAAAAACAATTCTCCATCAACCTAAGTAGTATTCTATCTTTTGTAGCTCTGTGAGATTAGAATACCAGTAGGTATCCCAGATTGCCAACCACTAGGATGTAAGCCAAGAAATTTGTGGTCAATGTGTATAAAAATATGCATAAAAAATGAACCAAATATGAAGGTCTTAGTTCTATCCTTCTTCACTAGCTTCACATTTTCAAGAAATTGCTATGCCAGAACTTCACATAGGTTATATTTCACATTCTCCTTCACCATTCTCCATGCCATCATGATTACTCCTGTAGATACTGAGTTAGGTCTACTGCTATAGTAGAATTTGTATCCAAGTATCATAGCAATAAGTCTCACATCTTGCTGAAAGATGTCATTCACTATCATTTCCCGTATATCCCATTTAGAATGAGTTAGGGTTTCAACTTATTTCTTTACATGTTTCTCTGCAATAGGGATGACTCTGGTGTTGTCTAGTCCAGTGATTTCATGAATTAGGTCACTACAAATCTTTACATGTTGATCACCTATCCAAATGAATTGATTATGAACCCTGCTCAATATTATCTTAAACCATTCGTCTTCATCAAATTTGCATAATTCCAAAATATTCATTATACTTAACTAATAAATTTGTTTGTATTCCTCTTTCATGATTCCATTATCAGTCATATATTCAATCTCAGTTGATATCTCTTCAATTCCCAGTATATCATACTTACATTGTATGTAAGCCCTAATATCTTCTACGTGTAATACACCATACGGGGTTTGAGAAAATACTCCTTTTGGATCCTCTTCAAAAGAATTAAATAGATATTTCTTAAATTTGTACCTAGGTCAATCTACAACATTGAAAATAATAGGTGCATCCATAGCTAGATGATGTAAAATACCTTTCTTCCGCTGAATTCTGCGTTTATGCTTCAATCGACCACGCACAAAAAATGTAAAGTAAACTGAATCTCTCTGCTCTCTGATCTCCTTAGCTTTCTCTTCGTCAAATGGTAAAGAGATAGGTCATCAAATGCTGCTTTATACAAGGTTAAGTCATAAATTTCACTTTTACTCAAAACTGTCCAGTCACCTGTTAGATCTTGTGAACAAAATATATGTGTCAGCTAATGTTGCGCTCTTAGATGTATGTTATATGATGTCGGCCAAGCTCATACCCAATCTCTCTTGATCTCAATCCATAAATTTTAGGGCATGATATATTCTGATGTCTGTATCCAATGCTCCCCCTAAGGCCATGATCGGCCAATTAGGTCAATTATGTTTTACTACCATCAGGCGAAGATCCAGTAGCATCTACTGACTCTCCCGAAACTGATGTCTCATTTGTTTCTTTGATATTCCATATCTTACCACTATTTCTATGTTCTGATTTCTTAAAACAACTTTCAAAATCACTCTTCAAATCTGCAACACTCTTACCAATATCATTTCCATTCTTCTGTGAATTCATAGGAGGTGGTATTCTTCTATTGTTTGATCCATTATACCTGCAAAACTTTTCTATATGCCCTAGATTATTTCATTTGTAACGTATAGGAGGTCTTCTTTCCTGATTAAATTGTATTTTACAGTACTTCACAATGTGTCCTATGTTGTTACATTTGTATCATGTAGGTTTCACTATAGATTCTCTTCCATTGTCTTGTCTATATCCAGATTGATTAGGTTTTCTGCATTCTGCTTTCTTGTTCCCATATCCATTACAATTAAAACAATAACCATAAAAAGTTCTAAAAGGGGCATTACCTCTGTAGTCTCTCTTCATGTGTCCAAATTTATTGCAACCAAAGCATCTACCTCTGAAGGGTCTGATTTGCTCTCTAGGTTCTTCATTAGAAGGTTTCTCAACATCAATCTTCTCATTGGATTTTTCTTCTTGATTCTTTGAACATTCAGCTTCATTGAAGCCAATAGCAGTCATATTAGATTTAGGTTTTTGCTTGTCTCTCTATTCATCAATCAAGTCACTACTGGTGTGAATTTTCTCAATGTGTTTCTTTGCTTCAACAAGTTCACCTTTTATAATGTGATTGTATTTCTCCATTTCTAGATACTTTTTCTTGTAGTTGTCACCCTTATTCTTCATTTGATCTAATGCACTATTTACAGCTTCTTCAACTTTCTTCTTAGCATCCTTCTGTATCTGTATTTCTCTAGCCACAGTCTCATTTTCAAGTTTTAGAGTCTCATTTTCTTCTTTTAGTTGTCTTCATCTGAATCCTCTTTTATATGAACCATAAGGTCTTGTATTTGAATTCTGGAAAAATCAAGTTGTTCCTTAAGTTTCTTTATAAATTTATCAGCTCTTCACATGTTGAATCTCAACTCTCCATTTTTTTCTTTTGCTTTGTCTAGGTCTTCAAGTGCAACATCAAAGTTTTCTTGCAAACTATCCAAATCCATTCTGATCTCCCTCAAGCTGTTAGACTTTCTCTCCAAGGGCCAAAATCTCTGATACCAATTGTTAGGATTAGATAATACTGAGAGGGGGGTGAATTAGTATTATATCACTTAATTAAATCCTCCAACCATTTAAACATTAACCATAAACTTGCGGTAAAGAAAATAACATAAGAAAATGACACAGTACTCATAACACCATTTTTTTTTTCAAGGAAACCCTGGCCAAGGGAAAACCCAAGTGGGGATGGTACCCACAAGCATGTACTAAAGTATAGTGTCCCTGTTAGGAGACCTATCACTTTTAGGAGCTGAATATTACATAGCACATTTCCTTGTTAAAGGAATTACAACCCTGTTAAAGGTTCACAACACCTTGTTAGGGGCCAACTAAGCTTACAACTCTTACAAAGTAATTCTGATTACAAAGTGTTCTTAGTCATGAAGAAAACAAGGAAAAATAGTGCTTAGATAGTTCCTTTATAATTATTCAATGATCTCTATCATTCTCTGCTCTGTCATTCTCTGCTCTGCTATTCTTTCAACAAATCATCCAAGTTTCCATCAACAACAACATATATCTTTATCAAAAATATCTTACATATATATCTCACAACTTTACAAAGTTGGCTCCCAATTTGAATATTGCAAATATTACAAAGTCGACCTTCAATACAAAATACATTTAGTATAGTAAATATCAAATGCATAGTCGACACTCTTGCATATTCAATGTGTAGGTTATCAAAAACCAAAATCCAACTTCGATTGCCTGGAGTCCAAGTCATACTCCCTCAATCTTTTCTACTGTCCAACTGCTCTGTATCGTTGTTCTGCTGCAGTCTGTCCATCTTCAATTCTTTATAACTCGCCATAGACATTACCAAAACCAAATTGATCTTAGGTGGAGATCATACATACCCCATACTTTCTTCATCTAAGCTTACTTTCCCTAGTTCATCGATCTCAATCTTCGATATCCAAAATAATTTTGTATCTCTGCTTCTATACTTAGTTGATTTCTGAATAAAAAAAACTTATCTTTATAGGAATCAACCTGAAACCCATATGTGTTGCCATAAATGAAAACCAAAAAGTGAATCACATTTACACAAAATGATCACTTGCCAACATGCAAAACCTATAAGTGATCTTACAAAGATGCCGATAACATGACATCTTCCTTAATCCTAATAAGTCATTATTTTGTGTGACAAAAGGCAAGATTTTAGGTCATATAGTATCCAAAGAGGGAATTAAAATTGATCCCAAATGACTCAAGGTTGTTCAAAAAATGAGTTTCCCTTCGAGTAGAATAGGAGTCAAATCTTTCTTTGGGTAAGTAAACTTTCTGAGGAGGTTTGGACCTGATTTTTATGAGATCATAAAACATACCGTTTATATGATGAAGGGGAATCAAGGATTCAAGTGGAATGATTCTAGGAGACACACTTTCAATGATGTAAAAGAAGCCATAACCAAAGAACCAATGATAACACACCCAAACTTCAACAAAGACTTCATTATTTATTGCTACACATCAAAGCATACGATGTCTTCCATCTTTCTTGAAGAGAATGAAGACAAAGTCCAGGTACCTATAGCATTTATGAGTACCCCATTGAAGAAAATAAATTAAATTAATCTGAAGCATGCCTATGAAATATTTAGAGCACTGAAATAATTTATATTCTACATCTTACACTCCCATGCTATAATGTTTGTACCCAAGCCAGTAGTGAAGAGAATAATCACACAACACGAAATTGATTTTAATAAGAGAGGGGCATGGGTAAAAAAGGTTCAAGAGTATGATGTAGAAATAAAGCCTACTAATTTAATTAGAGATAGAGGATTGTTCAAGCTTATGGCATAAAATAATTTGGAAGTCCTAGAAGATACTCCCAAAGTATTATTGTTTAGCCTATAAGACCCCTAGTTCTTTGACATAGATTATTTCCTTACCTATGGAAAATGCCCATAGCATCTGTCCCTGCAGAAAAAATTAATTTGAGGATGAAGGAAATTAAATATGTTATATTTGAGACCTTATATAAAAGAGCTCTAGATGGAACATTTCTTAGGTGTGTGGAAAAATAAAAACAACAAAAACTCTTAAAGGCTTTTCATAATGAAGCCTGTGGGGGTCACTACTCTTCTATAGTTATGAGCTTGAAAATCTTGAGACAATGTTACTATTGGCCAGGAATGTTCAAAGATGCTTACCATTGGGTGTCTAAGCGTGACAAGTGCATGCAGTTTACTAGTAAACCTCAATTGGCAGCTTTACCTCTTAAACCCGTGCTGATAGAGGGACCTTTTCAAAAATGGGGATTAGATTCCATTGGAACTATTAATCCTATTTCTAGTGCTGTACATACACATATAATAATAGCCACTGATTAATTCACAAAATGAGTAGAAGCGATACCAGTGCAACATGCAACTTCAAAATTTGTTTACAATTTCATTAAGGAGAACATACTAGTTCATTTTGGGGTCGCTTTGAAGTTATTTACAAATGATGCAAACCATTTTTTTCCTGTGAGATGGTTTAGTTTTTATATGATAATGGAATTAGTCTAGCTCACTCTTCTGATTATTATGCTCAAGGTAATGGGTAAGATGAATCCATCAAAGATAATTAGATAACTATAATGAAGAAGTTGGTAGTAGAAAATCAAAGGAATTGGCATAAGAAGTTATACAAAGCTCTATGGGTGAACAAGAAAACTCCTAAGAGGTCCATAGTAATGTTACCGTTCAAATTGGTTTATGAAATCAGAGAAAATTGGCCTTACCCTAGAGTTGGAAGCTTCTAAGAAACAATATGTGGTGGAAGACCCAATTTTCCAAGGCTCCCTTAAAAAGAGAATCATGTACTTGGAGAATATTGAAGAGCAGAGAGAAAATATGGTAGACCGATTCTCCCTACATCAAGCCTGGGTCAAGAGTGTTTTTTATAAGAGAGATAGGGCCATGAATTTAATGGAAGGAGACCTGATGTTTGTATGGGACAAAAGAAGAGAGCCCAAGGGTTTTCATGGAAAGTTTGATTTATCATGGAAAGGCCCTGTTAGGGTTTTTTCTTGCAGGGCCTCTAAAGATGCTTGAATACTTAGATAACTCTATGACTCCCAATGCCTTTGACACTCTAACTCAAGCAAGAGAAAATAGTAATTGATGAGGTATTTTGATAACACTGGGATACCTATTATCACCTCCTTCTTTTTTGAGATCCACTGACTCAGACAGGTATTACCTATGACTGATTACTGAATTGACAGTATCTTTAGAGTGGATTTTACTTATGTGCTGAATGCTCTATTTTTATATGGAAAAGTATATAACAATGCAGATAACTATGACTATTCTGAGAAAAATCTTGACAATCCAAATCAATATCTTAATGATAGCAGACAACAACATAATAGGGAATTTCATCTTTCTTTCCTTTTGCAATTCTTGTGAATGTAGGAGGAATAACCTATTTGATTTACTCTTTACGAAATCAACAAACTTTAACTGTAATCACTATGAGTACAATTGATTTTACACAAATATTCTGAAAGTAATTGGTTTGAATAGTTTCAAATATTTGGATGATGATAGATTACCAAACAAGTTCCTAGACCAGTGCCTATCCTTGGGCTTGTAGAATAAATAAATGAAGATCCACAGAAAAATAAAAATAGAATATTGTAAGATGCCTTACAACCTGCATGCAACTCAGATAAAATGCCTTACAAACTATCCTATCACCCCTACAATATTGTATCAAATCCTTAAATATTGTTATGCTCCCTGAAACTACTCACAAAACTTAGTTCTTTTCTTGAAAGAAACTTGCAAGCAATTAGATAGCTACCTTGTAACCAATATGCTTAAAAATTCCTTACAGATTTAAACATAAAAGAGAATACACAAAAAATAAAGAGACAACAATAAGATAGAGTAAAGTTACACTATATTTTATTCATATGTTTCTACTTCAATACATAAAAAAGATCAAAAAGCTTAAAGATACAAACACAAATCTAGAAAATCTAGCTTTCAATATATATCATCTCCCTGAACTATTACAGTTTTGATCTATTTATAGGTCCTTAACCATCTTGGAATCCTTAACATTAGGATGTAACAAGCTTCAGATGGTTTAAGGAACCTAACCCTAAAATAACAGAAAAGACAAAGAATGAGAATGTAGAAGTGGTGGAGAGACAAAAATAGGGGATGAGATCTGATATTCTTTGTCTTCTTCTAGAATCTGGTGCCTTTGTCTGACAGTGTTCATGATAGCATTTGATATTCATATTGAGATCAAGTGATCACCATTACAGGCTAACTTACACTTTTCTTTAGTAATAACTAACCTCCCTGTGCTCAATGGTCAGGCACCAAGTGTTCCTCTCTATTCTTCATCCAGGATCTCCTCCTCTACTACCACATGATTCTTTTTCTTTGGCTTGGTCATCAAGTCCCATGCTATCACTTCATCCTCTGCTAGCCATTTAAAAATTTGTGTGCTCTGTAGTTGTACCTTCTATCTTTCCCACCTGACATCGGTGATGTTTTTAACATCCACTAAAAACTTGTTTATGTCAGTTTCTGCCTTAAAGGCCTCATCCAAAATCTTATTGAAGCCATCCAAATATAAATCAAATTCTGAAATAAATGCCTCATTTCTTGGCATTCTACTATCAAATTCACTCCTCCAAGCCTCCAAGGACTTGACTTGATCATCTTCTCCTTTTAAAGGAGGAACAAACCTATTGAATTTTGGTGAAAACAGGCTCATCTTAGCCTCTATCTGCTTTAGCTTACCCTTAAAGAAAGATAAGGCTATATTAAAATTTTTAATCTCATCCTCCACTTCTGTCACAATCTTAGGTAAATCTGATCTAAGTGGCTGCAAGGAGGCAAGTTTTTCAAATAATTGGACCCTAGGGGACCAAGTAACAAAGTAAGGGTTCAAAATGGTGATGTACCCTGTCACTTCTGTATGCAATGTGGAAAATTTATTGTAATAATTTAGGATGATATTGGTGTAGGAGAACCTACTCTAGACTCAACCAACAAAGATCCTAACAATCCTACACATATCTAGTTTAGTCTAGTTAGGCACCTAGACCAAGTTGTAAGGCCTAGTTCTAGGATTAGCACAACTATAAGCCCCTGGATAACTATGGTCAAAAGTGGTCAAAGGGCCTAAAATCATAGGATTTTAGTCATTTTCATGTTTTTGATGTTTTAGATCCGTGTTGGATCACTAGATTAGGTCTAGACCAAGTTTGGTCTCCTAGGAAGCAAAGTTGCTCAAAATGTTGTCAAAGTTGCTTAGAGATTCACCAAGGTCTCAAATCCTCGATTCTGAGTTGTTTCACATGCTCACACATGCCTCCATTCCTAGTTTGTGTTTTGGCATAGGAGAAAGAGAACTTGTATTACATTTGGAGCCCTAATTAGGCCTATTAGCCCAGTCTAAAAGTTGTGACAGCAGTGACCTCTGTTTGCCTCCAATCCTTGGTGCTTGGGCATGTTTAGTAAAGCCTTAAAGGGTATCAGAATCCCTGACCAAATCAACACCTCTTTTGGGAGCATTTTGACTTATGTCCAAATTTGCCTTTGGAAAGGGCTACAAGCCAAAGCCTAGGTTGTGAAGCACCTTAGTGTTATGGGTTGCTCTTGAATGAAATAACCATTGGAACTAAAGGAATATGACCTAAACAAGCTAGTACAGTGATTGTAGGGCACCCCTGGTCTTATAAGTTGTCTTATGGGGTTTGGTTGCCTTTTGGGTTAAAGAGATCTCTTGGTAACTTCTAAATTGTTGGTGCTTTGGACTTGGCATAGCCTAGTGATTAGGTTGTCTTGGGTGTTTGGGTTGTGATAACCATTCCCCTAGTCCTTCCAATACTTGTGATAAGTATTTGGGCACTTGGATCCCTTTTGGGTGATTGAGATCTTTGAAGTTTGCCATTTGACCCTGTCCTCTTGGGTGTTGGTCTTTGAAACTTACCTCTTGATCCCTAATTGAAGGCTTCCACTTGCCACTACTGCATCAAGTGGTATCAGAGCTATGTCTAATCCTAAGAATGAGGAGATCCCTACAAGGGTCACAAATAGTGAGTTAGCAAAGATGGTGAGAGAGAAAAAGGCTGCAAATAAAACCTTAACCAAGAGGCTTCAAGAACTTGAGAAGAAGCTTGATGACAAGGATAAAGATGAGTCTGAGAATGAAGAGGAAAGTGAAGAAGAGGAGGATGACCTTGTTCAACACATCCCTGTAGACCAAAGGCCCTTCATAGATGCCTTAAAGTCCATGGGAAGGAGAACCATGGAGGAAAAGATAGATTTTCCGGTCTTCAATGGAAAGATGAATGCAGACTTAGCCTTGGATTGGATAGAGGCTCTAACAACATTCTTTGAATGTGAAGACATCCCTGAAAGATAGAGGGTAAAGGTGGAAAGATCCAAGTTAAAGGGAGCAACCCTAACTTGGTGAAACTTCATCCAAACAGAGAGGGTGAAGAATGGGAAGAACATGATCAACTCATGGAACAAGATGTTAGCATTGATCAAAGAGACATATGTACCTGAGCACTATGGGGTGAAACTCCATAGGAGGAAGCAAAGTCTGAAGAAAAAGGACATGGATGTAGGCTCATACACCAAGGAGTTCTTGAAACTATGTATGAAGACCAATATGGCTGAAGATGAGGAAGAAAAGCTAGCAAGGTACATGAATGGCTTGAAAGTATCCATTCAAGAAGAACTAAGCCTACACTGCCCTACCATAGTCAATAAGTGCTATCAAATGACACTCAAGGTAGAGGAAAAATGGAAGAGAAAACAATACTTTGGCAAAGGGAAGAGAAATGATAGTGGGAAGAGTTTTAGAGGCAAAGGAAACTCTTGGAACAAGGGAAAAAGTAGTGGCAGCAGCAGCAAGACCCCTGACCAAGGAGACAAAGAAAATAGTGACTCAAATTCAAGAGGAAACTATAGAGGAAGGAGACCCTTCAATAGGGGAAGGACAAATTCAGGAAGAGGTAATGGACCATTGAAATGTTACTATTGCAACCAAATGGGACACCATGCAAGAAGATGCCCTGAGAAGAGACACAATAACAACCAAGGTGAGAGTAGAGCACAACTTGTCCAAGAAGATAAACAAAAAGACAATGCTGATGCTAGAGACTTAGAACCAAAGGAATGAGTATGCTTGATGATGAGGCAGGTCTTCCTTCAAGTGCCACAAACCCAAGAACCTCCACAAAGGAAAAATCTCTTCAGAACAAAAATCAAGTGTCATGGAAAGGTATGCAATCTACTTATAGATTCTGATTCAACTGAAAATCTTGTATCTTGTGAAATGGTTCAAAAATTAAACCTCCCTAAAATGCCACACCCTTTCCCCTATCATGTTTCATGGTTAACAAGAGGCCAACAAACTATAGTAACATAACAAGCATGGATATAATTCTCAATTGCAGATTTTAAGGACAAAGTTCTTTGTGATGTGGTTGAAATGGATGCCTCACATATCCTTCTAGGTAGGCCCTGGCAATTTGATGTAGATGCCATACACCATTGTAGGAAGAACAGTTACTCCATCACTAAAGATGGGAAGACCTTCACTATGAAGCCCCTACCGGATAACAAGTCTACAAAAGAACCCACTGTGATCATCATGGGAGAGAAGGAGATTTTAAAAACCTTTAAAGAATCTGATATAGAGCCATTTGTCTAAATCTCAAAGCCCAAAGATAATATTAGGTCTGATCAAAAGGATCCCATACCAAATGAAGTCTTAAAACTATTGCAAAAGTATAAAAATGTCACTATTAGTGACCTACCCACTAGCCTCCCTCCCATTAGGGACATTAGTCACCAAATATACATCATACTAGGCTCATCCCTGCCTAATAAGGCACCATACAAAATGACACCATTGCAGCATACAAAGATTGCAAAATAGGTCACTGAATTGTTGGAAAAAGGACTCATTCAAAAGAGTCTTAGACCATGTGCAGTACCATCAGTCTTGGCCCCTAAAAAGGATGGAAAATGGAGGTTATGCACTGACAGCAGGGCCCTAAACAATATCACAATAAGGTATAGATTCCCCATGCCAAGGATTGAGGACCTATTGGATCAACTTGGAGGTGCTTGCTACTTCACCAAGATAGACTTAAAGTCTGGATACCATCAAATCAAAATTAGACTGGGAGATGAATGGAAGATAGCATTCAAGACTACTGAAGGTTTGTTTGAATGGTTAGTAATGCCTTTTGGCTTAAGCAATGCCCCTAGAACTTTTATGAGGCTTATGAATGAGATATTCATTGATTTTATTGGCAAATTTGTTGTTATTTACCTTGATGACATACTAATATTCCGTCATAGCAAGGAAGACTATCTTGATCATGTGGAACAGGTACTAAGAAGACTCCATCAGCACAAGTTGGTAATCAACTTGGAAAAATGCATGTTTATGAGGAAGGAACTAGTATTCCTAGGTTTTGTGATTTCACAAGGTACCCTCAAGATGGATCTTGAGAAGGTAGATGCAATCATTAATTGGCCTCCACCAAAGAATCAAGGTGATGTAAGAAGCTTCCATGGGCTTGCAACATTTTATAGGAATTTCATCAAAAGTTTTAGTCATGTATGTGCACCAATGCTTGAAACAATCAAAGGTGGAAAGAAGACTAATTTTGCATGGACAAAGGAAGCCAATGATGCATTCCAATACTTGAAGAATAGAGTTTCCCAATACCCTATCTTGGTCCTCCCTAATTTCAACAAGGTCTTCACTGTGGAGAGAGATGCAAGGAATTTGGCTATAGGGGCAGTCCTAAGCCAAGAAGGCAGGGCAGTTGCATTCTTCTCAGAGACATTAAATGAAGCCAAAAGAAAGTACTCCACTTATGATCTAGAGCTCTATGCCATGGTCCAAGCCCTCAAGAAATGGAGGCACTATTTTATCCCAAAGGAGTTTTTAGTCTACACTGACAATCATGCATTAAGCTTCATCAATTCACAAGAAAAAATTTCAGTCAGACATCTCAAATGGGTAGAGCAATTGCAGGCCTATACCTTCAACATTAAGCATAAAAAGGGTGTAGAAAACAAAGATGATGATGCCCTTAGTAGGAGGGTTGGTCTTATTGAAGAAGTTAAATTACAAAGTGTGGGAATTGAGTCCCTTAAACACTTGTACCCAGATGACCCTAATTTTGCAGAAGTATAGCAGATTTGCACAAAAATGGAGGGCATATATCACACTGATTTATCTGAATATCTTATTTAGAATGGGCTTCTATTCAAGGGAGCACAACTATGTATACCAAAGTGCTCAATGAGGACAAAAATAGTGAGGGAAAAGCATTGTGGTGGCCTAGGAGGTCACTTTGGCATTGATAAGACAACATACATGGTGAAGAGGAGCTATTTTTGGCCTAAGTTGAATAATGATGTTAAGAAGTTTATAGAGAATTGTACAATCTGCCAACAAGATAAAGGAATGATGACAAATTAGGGACTCTACCAACCCTTACCTATCCCTTCAAGACCTTGGGAGTCCATATCAATGGATTTTGTAATGGGACTACCTAAAACCAAGCAAGGCTTTGATAGTGTGTTTGTCATAGTGCATAGGTTCAGCAAAATGGCCCACTTTGTGCCATGCAAGAGAACAAATGATGCATCCCATATAGCCAATCTCTTCTTCAAAGAAGTAGTTAGAATTCATTTCTTACCTCAGACAATTGTATCAGACAAAGATGTAAAGTTTCAAGGGCTCTTTTGGAGGACACTCTTCAAGAAGTTGGGCACAAATCTCACCTATAGTTTTGCCTATCACCCACAAATAGATGGGCAGACTGAGGTAGTAAACAGGTCCCTAGGAAATCTCTTAAGATGCCTAACCAAGCAATACTCACAAAGTTGGGATACAATTCTGCCCCAAGCAAAGTTTGCCTTCAATGACTCCATAAATAGTTCAATTGGTAAAACTCCATTCCAAGCAGTATATAGTTTGCACCCCAAGGGACCATTGGATCTGATGGAACTCCCCTCTGATTTCAAAATCAGTGCACAAGGCCAAGAATTGGTAGAACTCATCACAAAGGTGCAGCAAAAATTAAAAGAAACATTGCAAAGGTCTAGTTCGAAGTACAAAGAAAATGCTGACAAAAGAAGGAGAGAGGTCCACTTCCAAGTAGGAGACAGGGTTTGGGCCTTCCTAAGGAAGGAGAGACTACCTAAGGGTAGATACTCCAAATTAAAAATGAAGAAAGTAGGCCCCTACAACATACTTAACAAAATAGGTGAGAACACCTATGAAATCCTCCAACTTTTCAAATATCTCCCATATTCAATATTGCAGACCTTACCATCTACAAAGCTACAACAGATACAATGAATGCACAAGGTGAGGAAACAACCATCAACAATGAAGACTATGTGACTGATCTTCCCCAAAGAAGACCAGTGGAGTTAGAATAAATTTTGGATAAAAAGTTACTAAGGCAGACTAGAACCAAGAAGTATATGCAGTACCTAGTAAAATGGAAGGGACTCCCCACCATAGATGCTACATGGCTGACTGAAGATCAAATCAAGCAACATGGGACTTTAGTGGAGCAGTTATCCTCAAGTAGGAACTTGAATTTTAAAAATCAAGGGGAGTATGGTGTAGGAGAACCTACTCTAGACTCAACCAACAAAGATCCTAACAATCCTACACATATCTAGTTTAGTCTAGTTAGGCACCTAGACCAAGTTGTAAGGCCTAGTTCTAGGATTGGCACAACTATAAGCCCTTGGCAAACTATGGTCAAAAGTGGTCAAAGGGCCTAAAATTATAGGATTTTAGTAATTTTCATGTTTTTGATGTTTTAGATCCATTTTGGATCACTAGATTAGGTCTAAACCAAGTTTGGTCTCCTAGGAAGCAAAGTTGCTCAAAATGTTGTCAAAGTTGCTTAGCAACTTTGACAACTTTTTGTCAAAAGTTGTAATTAGAGCCCCCAATGGTCAGATTGTTTAAAAATAAGTTGGAACCAATGGGGGAAGCCTTCAAATAGCCCTTTCAGGTGGGTGGAAGGAATAATATGTAACTTGGCATTTCAAATCAATAAAATAAACCATTTTTCTTCAGATTTTGGAGGACAGTGATCTTGTACGGATAGGTATGGATATGGGGGCATGAAATAGTGATCCCAAAAGTTGAATCTTTGAACCTTATTCCATTTTCACTTGGTCTCATGTGTTGATCTTCCCTAGATTGCAAGATATCAAGTTTTTAGTGAGACTACCTGGATTTGAGGCTAAAAATCAGGGTTCACCTAGGGCTTGAGTGTTTGGACGAATTCCACCATGGGAAATTGATGCCCCTTGGTGGAATTCATCCTTGTTTAATTTATTTTCATATTCTACAGGTTAGGAGTGTGGATATGCATAGGAATGGATTTTCCACAAGACCCTAGGTGTACATCTCATGTGTGCACCACTCTGTGACTTAGGACAGTCACTATAGATTTTAGTTGGGGATTCACCAAGGTCTCAAATCCTAGATTCTAAGTTTTTTCACATTCCCACACATGCCTCCATGCCTATTTTGTGTTTTGGAATAGGATAAAGAGCACTTGTAGTGCATTTGGAGCCCTAATTAGGCCTATTAGCCTGGTCTAAAAGTTGTGACAGTAGTGACCTCTGTTTGCCTCCAATCCTTGGTGCTTGGGAATCTTTAGTAAATCCTTAAAGGGTATCAGAATCCCTGACCAAATCAACACCTCTTTTGGGAACATTTTGGGTTATGTCCAAAGTTGCCTCTAGAAAGGGCTACAAGCCAAAGCCTAGGTTGTGAAGCACCTTGGTGTTATGGGTTTCTCTTGAATGAAAGAACCATTGGAAATAAAGGAATAGGACCTAAAAAATCTAGTACAGTGATTGTAGGGCACCCCTGGTCTTATAAGTTGTCTTATGGGGTTTGGTTGTCTTTTGGGTTAAAGAGATCTCTTGGTAACTTCTAAATTGTTGGTGCTTTGGACTTGGCATAGCCTAGTGATTAGGTTGTCTTGGGTGTTTGGGTTGTGAAAACCATTCCCCTAGTCCTTCCAATACTTGTGATAAGTATTTGGGCACTTGGATCCCTTTTGGGTGATTGAGATCTTTGAAGTTTGCCATTTGACCCTGTCCTCTTAGGTGTTGGTCTTTGAAACTTACCACTTGCTCCTTGATTGAAGGCTTTCACTTGCCACTGCTACATCAGATATCCATTTTGTCTTTGAGTATATCAATCCTATGCTAAAGAATGCATCTTAATACATTTAGGGCTACCTCATTATTCTTTTTTCCCATATCTTCTATCTCAACCACTTCCTCTGATTCAGCTTTCTCCTCTATCTGTAAAGGTTGTACTAAAGGCACATAAACTACCTTAGGCTTCTCTTGTAGTTGCTTTGTCATCTCAGCAATGACCAGGCCCCGTTGATGTATTTTTATGTGGCATAATTCCCTATCCTTTTCTATGGCATTGGTTTCCTCAATCAAAATGCCACACTTCTCAGATAATTGTTTTGTCTTATCTTCGTTCAAGTGTTCCCAATGGGTCATGATCTAAGAAATCTCAAGATCTCTAGTGTTTTGTACAGCCTAGACCATTTGATTCCCCACCATGCTCTCCTAAATATTTACTAGTTGAGGCTTTTGGTCCCTTGGACATAGGTTCCACATGGCAAAGGCTTGTGATTTTGGACTATATCCAAATCCTTTAATCATGTCGCCCATCTAAATCTCACTGGCCAATTTGAGGTCTAGCTGCTTTCTAATCTGACCAATAATGAATGCTGAGGTTAAATCCAAGCCCTCAGCAAGCAAAATGCCACTGTTCAAAACCATTTTTCTTGCCTCATCTGGAGAGACATCCTCACTATCAGGGTCATAGGCTTGTAGAGCTAGAAAAGCCTCATTTGTAACTGTCTCCTCTCCATCTAATTTCAATTTTTCCCTAATTTGTTCCTTCTTATGCCATCTCAAAAAATCTTTAAATTCATCAGTTTTGACAAAATTGTCATCACTTAGAAATTGCTGCTGATGCAGTAACCTTTCATCAATGCATGCCTTAAGAGGCAATTCTATGTTTTCTTCCTCATCATGCTATTGTCTCTTCCCTTGTCTGATTATTTTCCTTAGATTATGATCATACAATCTGTGACTAGGAATTAGAGCACTTCTTCTATCTTCTTTCTTCTCTTTCCTAATAGAGGAGGTCTGACCAGGGTCAACTTTTTGCCTTTTAGTGGTAGGCTCTTCTACATCATTTGGCTGAGATACCTCAGTCAAGTCTATGATATGCCCTTGTTCTTCCTGTACCTGTGCTGCCTCTGCAACATTCTGTTGAGGTTGGCCAAATTGTGGTGGACAGGCATATTCTCCATCACTATCACTCTCATATTCAGACTCTGAACACTCAAACTCTTTTCCTCCTTTCTTTGTATCTAAAACATTGTCCAACTGCTCATAGAGTATATAAAAATTGTCAATCATAGCTTTAATCTTATCAAAATAAGGTAGGTCAGGGTAAAAACCTCCAAATGATAATCCATTTCTTCTTATTTGCTTTTCAAAATTTAGTAACTCCTGAATTCTCTCCCTTCTTGTCCTTGTCTCATCTTCATCAAGAAGATTTCTTGTAACATCCTCCTCCACACAAAAACCATGAATATTTTTATTTGGTATGGTAGGAGTTAGGAGTTTCCTAGCTCCTACAATGAAACCTTCTGGGTCAATGTATCTGTATAACACTGCTCTCATCTTGCAGCTTTCCAACCATGTGCTCACTAAATCAATGGCACCCTTACTAATAGTGAACTGAAAGATTTTAAATTGTCTAGGGGTTAATGTCCCCTTCCTATGTGGTGCAAAATGTTCATTGTCTGTCAACAACAGTTTCCAGATGAACTCCATGGTAGCAACTCTGGATGGCACATGATAGGGTAGAACATGAGGTGGATGTGTGCATCCATATACCCTAATCATGGTAAAATTTTCTTCTAAAAATAAGTCTCCCCAGTTGTGATCACCCTCCCATTTTTCCACATACTCACAAGGTCTCAATAACTGTAGGACCTTTAGTGGGAGTCTAGTCTTACTAATACCCATGCTCTACATTAATGGATATACAATCCAATTTTCAAATCTACAAAAGTCATAGTCCTTGGATGTAAATTCCATATCCTAACCCAAAATTGAATAGGATTGGGTCGGTCCTGAAAAATCCTCTGAGGGTTCAAATTATTCACATTCATGATCCCATAGTTGAAATTCAATAACAAATGCATCAGGATAGAATAATGAAAAAACCTAGGTTCCCTTTCTTTGTGATCCTTCATCTTCTTCTACACAACTATAAATCCCTCATGCATTTTATCCATAATGTACTGTATATAATCATAACTGGTGCTAGAATGCACATCTTGCAAATCTAGTACCATCATTAAAATTCTGGAGTTTATTTTCTCTGCTCCTCCATCTATATCCAACACTCTACACAAAGCATAAGTAATGTAATTAATATATAAATGTAGATCCTTAAAATAGTAGGGTGTAGTCCCAGGTATAGGGGTAACATGATTCCTAACCTCCTTAAGCATATGCTTCTACAATTGGTTCCTAGCAGCACTAGGTTGTAACCTATACCTCTCCTCTTGCCTAGTAATATTTATCTTGGTGGACATGGTACTGTATAATCCAAAGGCTTGCACGAATGAATTCCTATTCAAAATCAATAGGGAAGTACCATCATTTTTCTTAATTGTCCTAGATAGAGCATCATAAAGGCTGGAAAGACCTAGAAATAAGTCTACATCTACATAGACATCAGTGACAATTCACCTAGCAAGACCACTAGTCCAAGGGTTTGACACTGGGATGGCCTTATCGGAATTATTATAAAAATAATTGTATAGAGAAAAACCTATGGACCCTGGAGTGCAAGCATCTTTGATTTCATAGTAGTCATCTGCCAGTAAGTTTGCATTTTCCCTCTTATTCTGTGTAGACCCTGGCAACAACTTCAATAATTCATCAGAGAAATTCCTCTTTCCCTTAGCATCATCATTGATTTCATCACTCTTTCAGCTGGTAGAAACCAAACTGACTGCTTTACTCATCATGCTCTATTTTCTCTTTCCCTTTTCACCGATATTGAGACAAATCTCCTCTCAGGACTCACTACTCTTCTCTGTGCACTGCTAGCAATTGAAGGACCTTGAAAACTAGAGAATTACCTTGAAATTGAACAATTTCTGCCTTTTGAACATAGAAGACCTAGCAATTCTTCACTCTACAATTCTGGATGTATGATAAATGAAAATGAACTTGTGATTAACTCTTTATGGTAACTCTCCCAAGTACATAGCTCATCATTGAAGAGACAATCAATTTTCTTTCAAGTTAACATTCTGTGGAATTAATTGAAATCCTAGCCGTAGTTCATGAATGTGACAGGAAATCAAATTCATATGAGTACATTTTCAGAAAAATCCTTATAAAATTTGAACAAAATGACATGTCTTCATATGATTGGTTCTTCGTCAGACATCTCAGCTACCTTTTTCATACAGTAATTAATCTTCTGGATTCTCATTGGACACTGAATATCTATGTTGTCATGTTAGCGACTGTCACATTTTATCATTTTTCATATTTAGCGACTACACAACTGTGCATTATCTCTTTGTTGTTGATCATATTTCTTAACCCTCAATTCTTCTGGAGATATAGCGACTGTATGATTTCCTTTACTTGGCTTAACCATGGTTAACTTCTAGCGATCATGCGACTGAATGAATCCAAGTCGCCAGCTCAAATTCTTAACCCAAAGTTTATTCGGAGACCCCACGACTGAAGGTTACCTTTTATCCTTTAACTATTATCGCTATGTCTCTGAATGTTTATTTCTCTTTACAAGACCCTACGACAAAACTTAGTCACCCAATCGCTGATTAAAACTGCTACATGATATTTCTTTTGGAGACTACGTGACATAGCTTTATGCTTTGATTTTAATTTAGAGACTATGCGACTAAAGGTTATCTCATTGTCGTGAGTACTTTTTAATCTTATGCAAATTTGATGGAGACTTAGCAACTACCGTTGATCTTTTCCCATTCTGCATCTGACGGCTCCGCTAAGTCACTGAATATATTTTAAAAGCCTTAAATCATTTGGAGACTACGTGACAATACATAACTTTATACCTTTTAGTCTCTTAATCGCCAAATGACTTTTTCCTTTTGGGAGACCACATGACTAGCCTTTATTTTACTCATTGTGGACACGTGTCTCTTTTAACTATTTGTCTTCGAATCGCTGAATAAATATTGACATAGCATTTTTAATCAGCGACTACCCGACTACGATATACTTCAATCACCTTGCAGTTTGTCACGAAGTCTCAGCATATTTTATTTAACTAAATTTTTACTTGGAGACTACGTGACATAAGCATTTAACATGTCACTTAACTGTGTTCTGATTTAGAGACCCTGCGACTGAAGCAATCGCTAAGTCTCATAAAAAATTACTAACTGTAGGATACTTTGCGCGACACCGCAACTTAACTGTTTGCTTAGATGTTGCCTGATGACGTGTTTCTGCATTGGGAGACTTCACAAATGAAGGGCTTCGCTAAGTCTCATAACATATAAGGAATATTTTGTTTCTTTCTGAGACATCCCAACAACAGTTAATCACCAAGTCTCATAACAAAATGGAATATGCTTCTAGGATCAAGCAACTAGGCGACCATCGAAAATGGCACATGACTTAAGTTTCTCAAAAAGGTAATGCAAAATTAGAAACTCAATTATCATTTTAGGGATTTTTTGCATTTTGACTTAGAAAATAACTTAGGGTTTTTGGGTTTTTGCACTATTCATATGGATTTTGACCAAAGAACCTAGAGTTTTCACAGGGATACTTCAAAAATAAGACAAACCTTCTGATTTGGGATAGAAATTGGCATGAAGACAACAAAATTTTAGGGCAAACCAACAAAACCAGGAATACAACCAACAGGCCCTTTTAGGATCCATCAAGCACGTGGGTGATATCCTTTCAAGTTGGCATACCCAAATTGAAGGATCCTACCCTTGTCCTACAATGGAAAAGATTTAAAGTTGTATCAAATGTGAGCTTATGGAAAGAAGGTAACCCCTTCAATTGTATCACATTAGGTCTATGTGTTCTTTTTTTCCCACTAGTTTTGTGTGTTCGATTTTCTGCTTTTCTTTTGTTGAGTTTTGGTGTGTGTGTGTCCTATTTTTATTCGTTGATCCTTATCTAAATGTGTGAACTAGAGATTTTGTGCTCCATTTCTCCATCCTTTGTAGTCCTTGTCCCCAGTTAGAGCCACTTGTTTCCCCATTTTCCCCCTCCCAAGTAAAAATGCTAAGGGTCAATTTAATTTACGCAAACTTAGTCTTTAGCAAGTTATTTTCAGTTTGTCAGAACACATGAAGAGTTATTGAACACCCATCGAAGTTTGAAATAGAAGAACAAACCTTATCTCTTCCTCTCTTGTCTCCACATTCTGCCTTCAGTATTTTTTTTTTGTGTAAGTGCCACTGAACTCCCTTAAAGTGTTGTCGAGTTGGTGTTTTCTCATGTTTTTAAGTTAATTTGCAGAGCTCATAGTCGGTGCTAGAAGTGTATTTGGAAGTGAATGGAACTCCCAAAAATAAAGGAAAGATACTTAAACTCAAGGTTTGGAGACCACAATGCTTACAAAAGGAAGAAAATGGACGCGAGATTTGGTTCTGGAACTCTCATTGGAACTCGACTGGGATGTAGGAATGAATAAACATCTATTGAAGATGGATTTCTCAAGCTTTGGAAGTGGTAAAGTAAGAAGGCGGAGATGAACATTAGTTTGAGAAATGCCATTAGAACCCGCAATTAAAAGTGGAAATAGTGTAAGTCAAAAGAACAAGATATTATTCAAAATTTCGAAGAATGCGATGTTTGCAAGAAAGATAAGGTGAGGGTAAACTTCAGTTCTAGAACTCCTATTGGAGTCCAACACTAGGAATAAAAATTTTAAAGTTGAAAGGAAAGGACATGAACGTGATGTCATAAAGTTAAGAAGGTGTTCCAATTCTAATGTCTGAGATTAACCACACAAGGAAGTATTATTCTATTTCAAATTAGAAAGCTGAGGTGACTCCAAGTGGTGACAACATAACATGAACATTTAATTCATGAAATGACCTATATTTAATGCTCTAGTGAATTTCAATAAGGAGAGGTTAATAAGTGATTTGAAGGACAAAATCTGATCATTTCTCAACATTAAATTGGAGACAACAAAGAAGACTAGGGCATCAAGAAATTTCATCTAGAGTTAATGAATATCCAAACCAATGAGTTTAAATTTACTTCCTGCCAATATTCATGTTAAATCTCAGTTAGTTTGAGGTATAAAAGTCATTATTTTGGCTATTTTTGTTAAAAAAGGGAAATATGAGGTTTCAACACCCAAGATACTGTTAGCATTATGGTAGTTTTTGGAGGATATCTGATGATCAATCATAAGAAGATACATAATTGGTTGTCATTGTTGGAAACATGATCAATTAATATGATTGGAGCGACCGGTAAGATCCATACATGATCAGTAAGTGAGAAACAATTAACTGTGTTGACCAGTGTACATGAGGTGTATAGGAAGAAAAATTACAGTCAGCTAAATTGGTAGCGGTTGAGTTACAAAGAAAATTAGATGATGCAGTCTTAGATGATACATTCATATGGTATGAGGAATCCATGGTTCTGACCGCAACAACTAATTTGATGTTTTGAGTGACTTATGTTTTTTATGTGGAAGATAGTGTACCTATTGGCTCACCAATCAAAATTTCATGATGAATCAGTTAAGGTGGTGGATCTGAGGATGATTATTGTTTATGATAATGAATATTACATTTGGGGATGATGTATTAGGTATGATTGATGTTGATTTGGAGGAGGTTGGTAAATATTTTATGCTGAGTTTGATGGAAGGTTTTTAGGTCTTAAGCCACTTAAGAAACATTATATAAGGAGATCTAAATCATGTGATTTAGGGTAGTGATCATATTTTCAAGGGAAAATCAAATATTGAAGAAGTAGAGACCAACACAACATCATAAATAAAAGGAGCATAAATGATCTAATAGGAAAGTAGTTCCATTCTACAGATCATTATTGTTGTTGTTTCCTAATAGTTGCAGCAGGTTAAATCCCTTAAGAGGGTAGATCTTAATAGGTCTTTAATGTAAATCCTTTAACAGGGTAACTTCTTAATTGAAGGTTGAAATCCTCTAGCGAGGTAGAATCTAACAAGTCTTTTTGGTACTTCTAACAAGGTACTAGTAACTTTTAATAGGTTGAACCCTAGAAAGGGTATTGTAGCTCCTACCAGGGCAAACATTTTTACTGCAGTAAGGTGATTTGTGGGTGTCATCCCCACCGTGGTTTTTTCCCTCTAGAAAAGATTTGCACGTGAAAAATATGTCATATGTGATAATTTTGTGGATGTTTAATGTTGTTTACTTCTATTTGATAATATCAATTGCATGTTTCATTATTTGGAAGTTGCTGATTAGCTTTGTTAGATCGGTGGTGAAATTTCTTAAGTACTTGTTTACACTGTTTCACCCCCTCTTAGTGCTTATGCATATTGACAATTGGTATCAGAGCACTAGTCCTCTCGATATTAAGATTAATCGCTTGAGGAAAAGATCCATAAAAACCAACATGGAGAATTATAGGTATGAGAAGAAGCTTCAGGATGAAAACATAATAATCAATTAAATAAAATAAAAGCTAAGGCACTCCCTTGAAAAGAGAAGATAACTCACTAAGAAATTGATGGAAAGACAAGATTACATTGAGAAATTGTCTGAAGGTAGTGTGTCTAAAGAATCTAAGGAAGAAATTGTAGATATGTTGGATAAGAACAAAGGACTTAAAGAAGAGGTGGAAAATATGAAAAGAGAGCTTGAAAGTTAGTGTGTTATGATGTGTGAAGAGATTGAAGGAAGAAGAGATGTTGAGGATGCGAAGCAAACTTCTGAAGATTCCCTAAAGGCTAAAGATGAAACCCTAATAGAAAATTTGGAGCAACTATTTAGATAAGAGAAAGAAGTTGTTGTATTGAATGAACACTTACATGACACAAATGAAGAAAACACTAGCATCTTAAGAGATAATGAGGGGTTGATAAAATATAATGACAAGCTAAAAGAAGAGATTAAAGCTGCAAATGATCTACTGGATAATTTCAATAAGAGTTTTGATAAACTTGATGAACAACTTGCTAGTCAGAGGAGGAATGGAGAGAAACAAGGTCTAGGTTTTTCAAACTTTAAAGCCGATGAATCATCTGACACTAAGGACATCAATGCAGGAGACAAATCAACATCTAAGGTGAACATAAACACTGTTAAGAGAAGGTATAGACCTATATATTTTAATTTTCATAAGGAAGGTCATACTTTTAATGTATGATGGTTTAAACCTATTGGTCCTAATGTTAGACCTAGAGGTCCTACTGATAGATCAAATAATTCCTATGGTAGAGGTGATAACTACTATGATATATCTAATGCATTCCAAGGAACATGTTTTTAATACATTAAATTTGGACATAAAGCTAATGAGTGTAGGGAAAGAATCAACAATCAGTGGTTATATGATTACAATAGTCAGAGACCTAATAATCAGGGTAATCGGTCATATTTTACCTATTCTATTTGTCACAACAATGGACATATGGATGTGAATTGTAGATTAAGGATAGCTAGTGGCAATGCTAGACCTTGGAATCAAACATGTATGGCTTTTTATATTTGTAACAAAGTTGGTTATCTTGCTAGATCATGCAAAACAAGAAAAAATAATAGAGGCCAACCGGTGAAAAAAGATGCAAATGATAAAGTAAGAGAATTGCTGATGTTGAGGAAGTCAAAAGTGAAATGAAGAAGACATGGGTGAAGAAAGGTGAATTGAAATCTTATGAATTTTCTGAGAGCTCCATAGATTCAGGAAATTTAGAGAAGCCATCGTTGAACTAAGTGTGAAATGAATTAGGGGAGCACTAAAAGGAAAAATCCTAAACTACCCCTATTAGTAAATGAGCGGTAATATTCATATGCATATTGACATGCCCATTTGTGATTTATTGATGTTAGTGAAGATAAAGTGCTATATTTGGTTTTTTGCATGCATTTAACAATTGTTATGTTATAACCGTTGTGATCGGTGAAAAGCACTATGTGACTGTTGAAAATAATGACTATATTCTCAATGATATAAAGATGAAAAAGTAAAATCTTTGGTTACTTTACATTCTTACGAATTTACTGAAGAGCATTTGTAAACATTCTAAAGTGATTGTTAGCATTTCTTATGTGCTAATTGAGATTTCAAGTGGTGAATTGTATCAATTGTCAAAGAACACCTATCAGTGAAATTGGAGGTTATTGCTTATTGAGTGAAGATTCTACACGAGTGTTACTACTAAGAGATAATTGCTTTCATTATGGATACTCCCGTGATGATAGATGTTGTGGATGAGCTAAGACCCATATTCAAGCTAAACCCATTGAAGGCTAACAAGAATGATCTCATGGGTGTCCTATCATCGATACCCTATGATGTAATGCTAACAAAAGACATTCATTCATTCATACACTGTAAGCTAGAAGATCTTAGAGCTAATTAAATATATGTTGAACTTAATACCATGAATGATGGTGAACATTTGAAGGACGAGCATAAGTATTTGATGCATAAAGGATTTTATACTTATGAAGATGAGATACATGATGATTTGCATCTAGATTGGGTTGGATTTGTGCTGAGAAGAGTCCACAATCAGTTTATTTGGTTGGAAAGACCTCACAAGATCACAAAAGAATTAATAAATCATGTCATTGGATTCTGTGTGATCGGTGAGGCACCAACTCTGCAGACTATTTCTACTAATTTGGTTATATGATTGACCAAATATAAACAAGATAACTGAGAAATGAATATCATATACATTAAAGACAAAGAAGTGAGATTTTCTTCAATGGTGGTTGGATACAGAGTATACCAATCTAGTCAGTTGAACAATGTACCTGGTGGAGCAATTCATGCAACATATAGAACGATGAAAGAGAATGCAAAGTATGACTTATGTGATATGTTGAGGAGCCAATTCTTCGTGAACATGGAGAAGATCAAGAAAGATAGGAAGAAATAATTCAAATTTGGTTCAATCCTAATATGTATGTTCTTCTATCTGCAAAATCAATTTATAGGAATAGGTCCTATTACATGGTTAAAAGATCAATCAGTAGTTATGAAAATTAAGAAATACATGAGGACATCAAGAGAAAATTTCAATATAGTCATGTGGGGTTACTTTAAATATTTTCAAGGAAAAATACACTTAAGAGAGAGAATTCCAAACAGTATAGTTGAAAAGTAAAATAATGATATTTTATTTATAGTAGATACAGATACATGTATGTTGCGGGAAATTCAATCTAGAAATTCTTGGGTGCCAGTTATGGGTTATGAAGTAGATGGTAACATAGTTACTTTACATGCTAATGTACTTTTTTCAAAACCTATTGATACTTCTACACCTAGATTTGGAACATAAGAGGAGTCATCATTTAAAATTCACAGTGAACTAAAGGCACCGATAATCCAAAGAAAATTAAGGAAACAAGTTTCCAGTCTAGGAAAAATAAGTGACATAACACAAGAGATGATGACTAAAATTAGAAAGAAAATGGAAAGTGAGAAGGTAGACACATATGCTGCTAATGAAGGCAAGAAAGCTGAGGTTTAATTTTAAGAAGTCACACCTTTAAGAGTCACTAGGAGTTCAACACTAAAACAAAATCAATCTACTATTACTCCTACTATGACTGAGCCACTAAAAGAGTCACCCATGAGTGTTCAAAAAACCTACAAAATAAAGAAAATGAAGACATGACTATAAAGAGTCAAAGAAAAAGAAGAAGAGTAAGGATAAGACTGAAAACCTAATGTGAAATATGTAAAGGTTGATGATACTATTCCAGTTGATAACATAGTTTAGGATGTTAAGGAGAATGTGAGAATGAAAAATGTGGTGAAGTGCTTTGATAAACATGTCACTGAAGATAAGAAGAAGATAGAAGATGTAATTGTAGAGAGTATACATACTTTTTTCAAAGAACTTAGTGAGTTATACAAGACAATACCTAAGGAAATGTATAAGGAAGTTGACAAAAGATGGATAGAAGCTTTGAAGGTTAATATAGTAATGATGGAGTTAGAACTTGCAGTATTACAACCTAAATTAACAAATGAGGATGTGAAGATAATGGTTGAAGAAATGAGAGGAGAATTCAAGACAAGGAACATAGTCTAAAGGATTCTTATTGGACAAATACAATTGGTGAGAGATGAGATAGTGGAATCATATAAAAATCTAGTGAAGTCCGTGACAACAACCAAGGACAAATCCTTATAAGAGAAAAAAATATCAAGAGTCTTAAGCTAAAGAAATCAGAGAGGTCATCGAAAATATTATTTTTGATATCTCTAAGCAGATGCAAATCATTGATTCAAAACCATAAGTTGATGCACTAGAAGAACATATTGTAGAGGAAGTGACAAAAATGAAAGGTGAAGAACAAAAGGTTGATGAAGATGTACTGTCAGTGAAGATGAAATTAGTCCTAATCAGTGAAGCTAGCAAACATAAGAAGAGAAAAATAGAGACGCTTGATGGTTTTGAGGAAGAAGATGAAGGAGAACCTGAAGATGGAGAAATCCAAGCAAGCATTGACAATACTAAGATGAGTCCTAAGGAGCTGATGTAGATGTATGAGAAGCTTAGAGAGAAAGAAAAAAGAGATAGATTAAAAGGAAACAAGAAGAAGGCTAGAGTACTAAAAGGGGCAAGGAATATCACTAGTAATATAGTACCTGATGTGTCATATGATAAAAAAGATAAATCTATTGATCAGCTGGGTATTTTGGTCAAATATGTTTTTGATCAAGTACCTAACTTGGAGAATGCACTAATGAAGCTAGAAATGAAAGAGTATGAGAATCAATGAACTAAAAAGTGTAAAGAGATTATACCAGTAGAAAAAGATTCAATTGTAGTTCTAGTGAACAAAGTGAAGGAAATCCTACAGGAGGTAGGAAGAGTCCAAGTTTACATATTTTACAAAAGATCTGGAGAAGAAGAGAGAGGAATTTCAATAATAGCTTAATGCTTTGGTTGAAAAGTTTTATCCCCTAACAAGTTCAACTTCATAATATAGTTCTAAGGTGAAAATAATCACACACACAGTGAAGTAGTTGCAAGATAGAAGAATTATAACACTTATGGAGTTTCATACCTACTTAGCTCCCACCATAGATCCTTTGCAACAAAATGTGAGAGATGAAAATACCACACTAAGTCTACCTGAGGTGAGTACTTTGAATGATATGGAGGGGTTAGCATCCGTAATACATGGGCATATTATATCTATGGAGCACTCTCCAGAGTCATGTGAGAAGACATTAGAGTCAACAAAGACAAAATTCAAGGATGTCTTTGAAAAAATGTAATTCTGGTATGTACTTATGATCCTTTGTCATTTTTGACAAAAATGGGGAGATTTATGAGTATGAGTAGAGAAAGAGAGAGTATGTATAGGGTAAGGGGGAGTAAGAGTTCATAGTTTTTTCCATCAATGCCAAAGGGGGAGAATGTTGGAATTATGGTAGTTTTTGGAGGAGATATGAAGAATGGTCATAAGAAGATACATAATTGGTTTTCATTGATGAAAAAATGATCAGTTAATATGATTAGAGCAACCGATAAGAGCCGTACATGATTGGTAAAGTGAAAAATAGTTAACTGTGTTGACCGGTGTACATGAGGTGTATATGAAGAAAAATTTTAGTTAGTTAAATTGGTAGCGGTCGAGTTACAGAGAAAATCAGATGATGTGATCTTAGAGGAGACATTCATATGGTATGAGGAATCCATGGTTCTTACTGTGAAAAATAATTCGATGCTTTGAGTGACTTATGTTTTTTATGTGGAAGACTGTGTACCTATTGGGTCACCAATCAAAATTTCATGATTAATCAGTTTAGGTGGAGGATCTGAGGTTGGCTATTGTTTATGAAAATGGATATTACATTTGGGGACAATGTATTAGGTATTATTGATGCTGATTTTGAGGAGGTTGGTAAATATTTTGTGTCGATTTTGATGGAAGACTTTTAGGTGTTAAGCCACTTAAGAACACATTAAATAAGGAGATCTAAATCATGTGACTTAGGGTTGTGATCATATTTTCAAGTGCAGTGATAAGATATTGAAGAAGTAGAGATCAATACAACGTCATAAAGAAAAGGAGTAGAAATGATATGATAGGCAAGCGATACCATTCTATAAATCATTATTGCTTATGTTTCCTAACAATTGTAGTAGGTTAAATCCCTTAATACGGTAGATCCTAATAGGTCTTTATTGTAAATATTTTAACAGGGAAACTTCTTAATTGAAGGTTGAAATCCTCTGGCGAGGTAGACTATAAGAAGTATTTTTGGTACTTATAACAAGGTACTAGTCACTTTTAGTAGGGTGAACCCTATAAAGGGTATTGTATCTCTTAATAGGAAAAACATTGTTACTATAGTAAGGTGATTTGTGGGTGTCATCCCCACCGTGGGTTTTTTTTTTCCCTCTAACAAGGGTTTCCATGTGAAAAATCTATGTATCATATTTGATTATTTTGTGGATGTTTGATGTTGTTTACTTATATTTGATAATATCAATGTTTCATTATTTGGAAGTTTCTGATTAGCTTTGTTAGATCAGTGGTGAAATTTCTTAAGTACTTGTTTACTTTGATTGATCCCCCCTCAGTACTTGTACATACTAAAAAATATGATCATTTGAATGGTTTAGAATGTGCCTTGTTGGATATAGGAGATAATAAATTAGGGCATGTAAATATGAGGGAATTCTAGGACAAATTCAAACAAAAAAATAACCACCCAATTACCAGAGATTAGTAGAAAGCGGGTTGTTAGAAACTGTCAGATTTCCCATTGCCGTACAAAGTGTGGATTTGATTATGGAATGTATAAATAGATACAATACAAACAAAAGGGACATTAAAACCTAGGATGAAAGAGTACTCATTACCCTCAATAGAGAAACAATACATAATTTCTTCTGATTGCCAGTAAGGGAGGAGTATGAGCGATGGGATTTTATTTCTCCTTAGAGTGAATTAAGCTTGAAGAAAAGTGTCTATAGAACCAAAATTGCAATAAAATATCCCAACAAGAAAGGGCCAGTCCAAGATACCTAAGGTGATCATTCATACATTTGATAAGGGTAAAGTCACAGATATTATAGTACTCTTGCACAAGCTTATAGTAGATAAAGACACTATCGACCTGGATGAATGTATGTTTTTCTTTATAAAGATGATTTGTGCCAGATCAGGATACTTGGACTGGGTGAAGTTGATTAGAAATAAAATACATCATCTAATCATTGTATTTCCATTAAATTATTTCTTTTATGTCTTTATATGTAGTGTATGCCCTAGCTTGCACTCAAATTCGTCCTACATTGGACTATGTGCAAGAATTTGCAAATAAAAATGAACCAAGGATCTAGATGTCATAAAATAACACAAAGATAAGAGAGATGATACAAAAAAGAGTAAATTGTATTCTCACTAATGATTCAATATGAAAATAGGAGATATTAGAGATATATACAATATATAAGTGCCTTCTTATATAGGCTAGGCAATAAGAAACCCTGATTAAGCACATAAGATATCACCCACACAAGGTGGAATCACACATCCACTAAAGGTGGATTATACTCCATTATGAGATGAAGTATGTGAAATATGTGGAGGATGATAATGTGATATGTGCACTAAAGGTGGATCTCACACATAAAGTGGAATGAGATAACAACTATCACTACCTAAAGTGGAATTTATCCTACACCATGTGCAAATATAGGTGTAAAATCCTAGGTGTCTCATATGAAAACTAATATGCAATGCATTATCCTAAGTAAGCTTAAGTAAAGTGTAATTAGGAATATTTAATTACACACTAGTAGAATTGGCACCTTTTTTTGACTAGAAATTGGTCTAAGTTTCTACCAATATTGGTCAAATGATCCACAAATTGCTTCGTCGCTATTTTACTAGTCAAACTTTTGACACATGGTGGATAAGGTCGAATGTTCTATACCAATATTGGTCAAAAGTGGCAATTGAAATTGGCCAGTTCTAAATGGTGGTTTCGACCAAAATTCTTCAAAATGTTTGGCCTATCCGACCAGGATGCTAAACCCATGACGCACAAATTTTGACACAAAATGGTCGATATGTTGAGCAACTTGCCTAGCGGTTTCGACCAAACTTCATCAAAATGTTTAGCCCATCCGACCTACATGCCATTCTTATGATGAAACATTTCAACATAAAATGGTTGATATGTAGACCAACCTGTCTGAGGGTTTTGACCAAAATGCGTTTAAATGCTTAGCACATCCGACTAGGATGCCAAACCCACGATGAAATATTTTGACACAAAATGGTTGAAAGTTTGACCAAGAATAAATGTTGCAAAAAAAACACCTGAAGATAAATATCCAGAGTAATTAGTCTAGATATTTATCTTTAGGTTTTACTTTGCATTAATATATTAGGACAACAAGAATAACTCTTAATAAAGAAAACCCATTGCATTGCTTAAAGAAAATGGTACATAAGGTGGCCCCAACACCTCTCCTTCAAAGACATAAATTAGTGGTATAAATACATGATACCAATACCTATTGAAAAAAACCTAGCCCTAATACCTTCGGGGAAAAGTTGCTCATGATCCTGCATGAGCTCCTCAAACTTTGCCAAACTATAATCTTTGATTATGCCCGCTTTGTAAATGGACCAAGCCTTCTTCATTAGCTTCTTCTCCTCCTCTTGAAGGAAAAAGAAATCCAAAAAGTATCCGGACAAAATCTATAAATATCCCACCGCCTCTGCTATCTCCGTGTAGTATTTGACCATTGTCATTCTACGCACCATTTCGATGATTGAAATCAGATGCCCACAAATTTGTGCAATCGATTGAAGTTGGTCCTCAATGAGTCTTTCATCATGAACATGCCCACTCGCCAAGTATTCAACACCCAAGATGACTGCTATGGCTTCTAACTCCTGATCATTGGCCTTTCTGAAGGTCCTCTTTATCTTCTCTTCTGACCCTTCCTCCAAATTTTCCATCTTGATGCATTGGCATGTGATACCAAAATGGTTTGTCATTGGTGTTCTGCAAAATGAGAAAACCAAACCGCCAATTTAAAGAGACGGGTTTGTCCATTACCTGTCGGATCCCTGCATCTCAAAAAAGGGAAAGCTGGGAAATATAGACAGTGAGATTTAGTCAGATAATAAGGAATAATCCTTAAACCAAAAAAGGCTATGTGTCGTGCCGTGAACTATTTGTGCCCCTAACACCAATCCTCTTCTCATTGTCACGCCGGCCTATGCAGATCACCTTATCCGATGCCATCCCTTAGTATGGATTGTAAATCTTTTGAAATCATTACCTGCAGGTCAATTTGCATCAGATCATCCTGATCGATCACAAAATTTGACACCTCTTCCAGCCCCTTATTTGCCAAGAAGTCATACAATGCAGGTTGATATGTAACAGAGAATACAATGCAAATCAAATGAGGACAAGGGTAGTTTTTGAATAAAGTTTTATGCATGAACTAATGAAAGGTAGTGTTTCATGTTTGAATCAACACATACATTAGAAGATATATTTTATTTCATCATCTTTTATAAAATTCTCTGAAAAAGATCAATAAAAATAATTATTAATCATGAAACATAAAGATGAAAAAATGATTTGAATCAAAGGATGAAGGACAACAAATGATTGATGATAGAGTGCTATGAAGCCTAAAATAGAGATAATGCAATGAAGGGAAGGTTTCAAGACAACAAAAGAAATAGTATCTATCCTAAACAATATGCATCAGTAACAACAAGGAATTAGAGACAATAATCTAAGGAGGTCATTAAAAATGTTAAAAATAGTGAGGAAAGGGATATGTTAAGCTATTATGAAAGGAAGGAACACAATGTGTAAAAAAAGTACTAGGGACATATTGCAAGGTATCAGAACATTGATATTAATATCCCGTTGGAGGGAAATGATTTGCAAGGGATAAAGGCATATGGTTGACATGAGAATGAAAAGAAAGATTAGTGAAATAATGAGCATCATAACAGTCCAATGGTATGATTACTAGTTATAGCAGTCCATGCACATGAATAAATCACATTTATAATGAGAAAAAGACAATGTAAAAGATAACAGTGATTTAGAAGATCCTCTCACACACAATACATGATAGTCATCAAGTAGATGACAATGAAAGGACCCTACATATCAATAATACATTGTTACATGACAAACAAATAGTGAATGATTGAAATAACAATGATGTGTGGAGATCAAGGATGGTGAGTTCATGAAAGATCAAAAAATAGTTCCAAATACATAGTGAAGATATGTAACTAGATGAAGAACACCAGTTGCTGTTATAAGGGCCAAAGAGCCTTGGTTACCATTATGAAGAACATTATTATTATATGTAAAAGAGATAAGAAATAACACACTTGGTAAAAATGAGAACATATGTGACAAATCCCATATATGAAACAATGACCAATAATACAAATGCAAAGGTTTTACATTGTCATGATAATGCTTGCAAAGAAGAGAAGCATTTCAATACAAGGATTGAGTGTTCTTGAAGAGTT
>MU223539.1:1603162-1613205 GCA_018584345.1 Thuja plicata
AGGCTTTGAAAGCTGTTTCACTTTTAGGTTCAGTCTTCAATCTTGATATCTCAAATGCAGAGATTTTGCTGATCAAAGTCTCTCTCTTGAAGTCTTGTGAGAATTGCATGGTTTCCTCTAGAATACTGATATTTGTTTCATAGTCTGATGTTAAAGTGGTTAGCAACTTGTCCATTATATATTCTTCTAATATTTCTCCACCATTGTTTCTGATTCCAGAGACTGCTTCATTTATCCTCTGATTATAAGCTCTAATGTTCTCTTCAGGTAACATCTCAAGATTGTTGTATTTCTTTTTCCATGTCTTCCTGCGTGCATTCTTTTCTTGAATATCTCCCTCAAACATATCTTCTAAATACTTCCATATGGTATATGCTTTATCAATTTTCTTGATCTCAGAAAATTCATTGTCGGATAAGGCGCTATTTAGGGCTTCTTTGGCAATTGAATTATTGGTAATTTTTTCCTTTTCTCTATTAGTAGCATCATCCTTTGCAAGGTATTTCAGAGATGGAATTACAACTTCTTGTGTGGCAATTTCAAAGATCTCAAAGCCAACACACTGTAGAAGTGTTATCATTTTGTTTTTCCAATCCAGATAATTTTCTCCATTGAACTTAGGGCTTTCTCTTCTGAAGTAAGACATCTAATCTACCTTAAGCTATTAGGCTTCTTCTTCAAGGCACTTGGATCTGATGCCAATTGTTAGAATAGTCCCAAAGGATAACTGAGAGGGGGGTGAATCAGTTATCATTAAATTTAATTCTTTAACTTCAAAATACAACAAAGTAAATGCTTAATCAGATAACACAGTACACAACACACAATTTGATTATGGTGAAACCCAATGGTAAAAACCCCAGTGGGAATTAGCACCCATAATGATCTATACTTGTTTATGGTAATCCATGTTAGAAGATATTTCAACCCTGTTAGGAGTTGTACTTTACAATGCAATAAGTATAGAGACCTGGTTAAGGGTCAGATCCTTTTAGGAGTCTTTTACAAATAATCCTATTAGGGGTGGTGGATTCACTGTCCAAAAGCTCACTGCTTGATGGTGAAGGCTACAACCTTCTGTATAATAGATATGCACTATATCTGATGATGAACTGTAGAGTAGACCTGTTATCTTGATCAGTTCCAATGTATTAAAATCTTTCACTTCTTCACATAGACTCTTGATGAATGAACCACATCTTATCTTCTGCTTTGTACATCTTCTGTCTCTTTTCGTACCATTCATAGTTAGCATATCACAAATGAATTTCTATACGTATCTATCTCAAAGTATGAGATCATGGGACCTGTAAGACAACTCTTGATAACATCCTTGTCGGCTCTACTAAGCACACAAGCATAATTACAACTGCGCAAGTCTAAACTGAATAGACGCGACGCTTCACTAAGTAGGCCTCACCAAATTAACTCTAACTTTGCAATCTTCTTGAAACACATTTGGCACCTTTAGATGAATATCATCAACTCATAACTAAATATGAATATAAACACACATATCTTGAAGATAGGTGCAACTCAAGAAACATGTTATATATGTCGGCCCTAAACAGTTACACTTCCAAAACTGTAACTGCCAATAACAGAATTACATAACTTTACTGAAACATCATATCTGGGTCTGCGTGTATGAACATAAAATAATAAACATGTCAACAACATTTATCTATCCATGCAAGTCTTCATATCATCATTCTGATAAGTACATACAAAATTACTACTGTGTATTATATGTTGTCATCAATGACAAACATACAATCAATCAACTACTTAGAATCAAATCTCCAACAAAACATACACCCATCCCCGTTTTTTCTCCTATGTTTTCTCATAGTGAGAAGATGTTACTAAAAGATATACAATAAAATATAGTATAGATCTGTATAATTGTAGTAGATTGAATCACTTACTGCCTTAGGGTCTGTAACTGCTGCAAATATAACAATGGTGAGTATGAATGTGGTAATGATTTCCACAACCGGTGATGCCATAGGATGTGCAGGAGGAACATTGACAACAACATCAATGGAGACTTTTGTTATAATTATATTGAGTGTAGCTACAACTGCTATGGCACCCACAATCTGACATATAATATAAGTGGGCAACTAAAAATTTCAAAGACGTAAGAGAAATAAACATAGTAAAAGGTCATTTAGAATCCAAAATATTACATTTGAAGATTTGTTTTTTCAAAGATCAAACCCTATTTGTATTTTCTATGCTAGGTTAATTCACCTCCTGAAGAGAAAATTTTCCCATAGATGTTAAGGCAAGACTAATTGCAGGATTAATGTGAGCACTAGAGATATGTCCCACAGTGTAGACTAGTGCAACTATAACCAGTCCAAACACAATAGAAACCCCAACATGAGTTAAGACCTTATCGTATTATGTTTGTATTAGTTATCAAATAACTTTCCTGTATTGGCCTGTGAAATAGAATGAGTCAAATTTATGCATCAAATTGATTGAATGGGTAATTTTGGGGATGGAAGACATTTTTGTATAACATAGGAGCTCTAATGTTCACTGGAAATCACTCTACAATCCAGTGAAGCCCATGCATCTAGATACACTTAGATATATAAATAATTGATTATATGCAAGTATTTATAATTTCCATATATATCTATGGGAATCTTCAACATGTATTGTATCCATATCATACCTTATCTATTTTCATAAGATCCGGTCTTCACTAATTCTACCATGCATGTACCAATCATAACTAAACTTGGTTCTTTTTAATATTTATTAAACCTTAAAAGGATAATTTGTTATATTGGTTAATGATTTACGTAAAAGGGTAGCATAACAAGAAATACATGTGTCACAAGTGCATAGAGAGGAAGTGTGATATAGCTGCACAAAAATTGCATAGTGATCCTAGACAAATGCACAAGAAATCTAGAACAGTTTACATTTGTCTCTAAAATGAAGATGTATTACTGTTAAAATGGAGATGTATTATTGTTAAAAGATTTATGTGATGATTTATGTTTCGGGAATGTAAGCTCAAAACCCAATTCAAAGGATTCCCTGCATGTCTTGAATCTATCAAGGAAGAACACTGTTTGTCAATAGTTCTAATGGTAAATGAAAATGTGGATGAACATAGTGGTTTGTAGTAACATCATTGTGTATACTCACCCCATTGCAAATATGATCATGATAAATGTGAAATTTGAATGGAAACATGACCTCAGCCCAAACTCATACTGCACTTGCCAAAAGATGAAGTCCAAATAAGCTGCATTTAAATTGGAATATGTAAAATATTCAACTCTATTAGTATTTAGGTAAGTACTTATTTTTGACCAAATAATATTGTTCTTACCCATATCTATAAAAAGAAAGCTATCTGGAAAGCATTCTGCACAAATTAAGGTAAAATTGTTCTATTAGTATATCTTCCACTGAGTAATAAGAAAAATACAAGGAAAAACCATTATTGAACTGGTAGTTGAAAAAAATCTCTATTGTACTTACTTTTTCTATTCCTAAGCCCATGGTTATGACGTTGTATAAGACATGTAAAATTACCAATATAAAGATGAAGATGTGGAGTTGGTGCATGCCACCCTGGGAGACAAGAGACCCAACAAGACTGATCAATCCCATTCATTAAATATAAGAGACCCAATGAGACTGATCAATCCCATTCACTTCACATAGGTATTTTCCAAAAGAATGGTCCTTGTATCTCATATTCAGATCATATACAGAAGTTCTTATACAAAAAATCATCTTCACATAAATTTCTTCATACACAAAGATCTTCATACAAGATTTTGGTAACTTGGCTCAATATTCAACTAATATTTCACTGCTTTTCACATTGAGCGACAATACTAAACTAAGAGTATAATATAATTTATATAATTTGTATTGAAAGAAGAGGAACCTGATATTGTTCGAAGTTGTCCAATCGCCTCTTGAGCTCTTTTCTGAAACCCCTTTTCTCAATCTAACAACTGCCTCCTATTTTATATTGCTACATAAATGTATACAAAAGATTATCTGATTATATCTGGCAATTACAGTTATATAATTTCTAAAATTTATTATACTAATTTTATACTTCTGATTTAGACTACATGATCATCAATGTTTGGGATTATACAAAATGATCCAACATCAATGTTTAGGATCACACTAGACATGAGGGACTGCAATATTAAACATAGACAAACATACATGAAAGGATATGAAGATTAGAACAAATCACAACAGTAGGCAAGTTTGAGAGTGATAGAGGCTGAAGATTTCTTCCAATGGGAAGAGCTCAATACAAAGTTGCCCAAAAATGACACATTCAAAATGCACTTATGAGCAAAGACCAAAAACAAATGAAATTGATTAAATAATGAAGATATGTTAGTTTGAGCTTCACTTGGTTTCAAGAATACTTTAATATTCTCTACTTAAAAAGGAAAACCATGTAAAGGTGGAAGCTCATCTGGCCTCACCCCCCCTCCCCCTAACATCAATCTAAATTCCCCATTAACAGTTAATTACACACTTCATTCATTCATTCATCCATTTATGAACGATAACATTCAATCATACAATCGAATAACATTCACTTATACGATATAACATTTATCATTAATACACAACACTAATCAAGAATTTATTAACACATAACAATATTCATTAACATGACATAAAATTCAATATTAATACGCAACATTCATAGTTAATTACTTAAAGTTAATCAAACAAGTTTTATCAAAGAGCATTTTTAAGAAATCATTTCTTTTTTGATTTTTTCTTAGATTTCTTAACTTGAAAAAGCCTTCTAGGAGCATCAATATCTTCCTCCTCTCATGGATATGATCTCAAATTATGGTTCTTCCTCATGTTTTGAGGAGCACGAGGCTGCTGCACTAAAGGGGGGTCTGCTGCAATAACAAGTAAATGGGTTAAATTTGCATACTTTTTTTTTACTGTTACATGTATTTCAATAACCAGTAGAACATAACATGCATTTTTATTTACCTAACAATGCCACATCATGTACAATAATATTTTGATTTGCCGCCACCTCAGCATGCTCTAAAATATTCAAAAAAATGTTACACATCCAATTGCAATTAAAGATGTTAAATTATATTAATAATTACACAATTTATTTTGAATAGAAAATTAATACCTCCACCACTGTGATGCATATCATGTAGAATAACATTTTGATCTTCTGCCACCTCAACATGCTTAACATGCTCAACATGCTCTAAAATATTCAAAAAAAGGTTACACGGCCAATTGTAATTAAAATTTTTAAATTCTATTAATAATTATGTAATTTATTTCCAATAAAAAATTAATACCTCCACTACTGCGATGCACATCATCGCCTTCATCACGCTCAAGTTTTGTGATAGGATTTGAAGGCTGCAGTGAAATCTCATGTGCATTGTTATCATGAAATAGTCAATATATGTTCAAAATTAACTATTCAATTTGATTTACTTTTCATTTGACCAATTTACCTGTGTCTCATCTGGTGCAATAGATTCTTTGTTATGGCTTTCAGATGCTTGGCGTAGGTGTGCAACCATGACTTTATAGCCTTCCTTCAAGGCTATTCTTTTGTCTTCATCTGTGGGCTCTAAATTGAATTATGTGCCTTGTATTTAATATTTAATATCGTCATTTTTGCATGTATGATTTTATTAAACAAAATTGTTTGCAACCTTATATATAAAATTTTGATATGAAATTCCAATGCTGCTACTTACAAGTCAAGAGTGAAGTTTCATATAGCCACCAGAGCCAAGTTTGTGTTGGCCAACCTTTTGTAATCTCTCTTTTGTAGATTTTGATGTGTCTTGCAGTCTATGAAAAGTTTGAAACATGTTAGATTATATATTTACAAAAATCACTAATTAGTGTATGATTACATTCTACTTAATACTATCATGTAATACCTTCTTTTGTCGTCTTCTGGTTGAATTCCTCTATCCTTTAGCCTTTTCTCTTTTGTATCTTCCATTATTTCATTCCACTCCATCGGTGGAATCATAGGAGGACGCACATACTTTGTGATAGCCTTTAGAGCCCTTCTATATTGGTCCCTCATAGTATTTATATGTTTGGATTCTTTTTTAAGAATTAGGGCACTGTCAAAATTTTTATTTCCAAAGAGGTCCTCTAAAGATTTAATGAGCTGATTTTTTAAGTGAGTATCTTGTTGATTCCACCTTTTTTGAAAAAACAAAATTGTTAGATATCATAACTTTAATATAGTAAAATAAATGGAAGATAAGAAAAATATTGTACCAATATTATGAAGCTACGTACCTTTTATGTATGGTGGGCCCAAATAGCTTCAATGTCATTTCAAAAAGAGTTTCATAAAAAACATCATTTCATACAAAAAAATCATGGGATTATCAGTCCAAAATGAGTTATGTATAAGTAAACTACAATTACACTGTAAATAATAACAAATTTAAAGCACCTGGAAGCTTTGGTACTTTTAACAGAATCATATTTTTCTTGTTCAACAACAATGACCCCACAAACGAACCAGTACTAGTAACACGGGCTGATCTAGGAAATGGTTGAGCTTCACTACTACTGGTCTCTGTTCTTGTACCAGGTGTAGGCCGTGTATCTATTAGTGCACAAAATAGGTCCATGTGTATAAAATTCACACAATAAAAACAACCAATTCATGATTAGAACATAAAAAAATATAGAAAAACAAGGTTTTACAAGTTGTAGTTGGTACAGAGGAAGATGTCTGCAAGCTCCTTGTTGTGGAAAATTCAATCGGCAATATCAGATTGTTGATTGAAGGAGGAGTCTAAAATTCATCATGAGATGAAGAATACATTTTTATCAAAGACATTTTCAATGGATAAAGATTAAATAGGGTACTAGAAGCATCCCAAACATAATTTGAGTCAATAATGCATACAAAGGTTAAATGAACAGTTAAAAGTTTAAGGATTATTTACATGAAGGTTGTGCGCTACAACCCTCACCACATTGACCATGATTCATAGGTGTCAAAAAATCCTATAAGAAGAACACATCATAATTTATATAATGATCCATAAGATAGTATAAAATATAAACATCTATTGAACTTTAATTATTTCTTAAGATTAATTACTACTTACATTCATACAATTGAATCTATGTATCAATTCATCTTTGAGTGCCTCTGTCTCAGTTTTTTTTGGAATCATCACAAGGTTAAGAATTTCTTTAGTATATTTATTTTTGAATTTGAGTAGCCATGAAGACAGGGTTAGAGCTACATGTGATGTCATCTAAAAATTGCACCTCAATTTCAGATCGCAATTGATCTGCTATCATTTGTGCTTTTCCCTATCAATAAGTATCAAGTTGTGACATCAATATCAGTAAAACTATATCAAAATAATTCCAAAGCCATAAAGAAAAGAACATAATAATATGAATTATGTTTCTATATAATTTGTAGAATTACACTAATTAAGGTTTACCTTTGATGAAGAAGGTGTGCGAGGAACATCCCTGCATGTGTCTTGTGGTTGATCCATGTCACCCTATGACAAAGATTAGTAATTCTTAGCAATCAACAATGAAATGAAAGTAATAAACTTACCAAAAAAATTTATTAATAAAACAGTAGATTGTATATTGGAGTCAATATTAATTGGAGGAAATTGGTTTAAATGTTATACTTACCAGTCCCATGATAGGGAATTTTTTTGTATCTACACGATTCAAATTTTAATCTATCATAAGCTCTTCCCCTGTACTTATTGAACCTATCACACATACAAATACACGATTTCCCTCGCATGCCTCAAATATACAATTCGTTTTCTTATTAGTTGACACAGGTCAAGCACTACTTATAAAACCTGCAATATTCCCTGTTGCTTTTCACCTTCCATCAATATACATAGCGAGCCTTTTAGTTTGATCATTTTATTTGCATTGTATATAATTTGCTGACAATGCATACCTACACATACTTTTTTATATTGCACAATCCACATCCAATTATTGTAATTGTAACAAGGTCCTACATACTCCATCAATTCAACAACTTGATTATAATTGACCTTTATGCCATCCATGGAAAATAATCCCAAACCATGTACTCAAGATGGAGCTATGCGATATATCCTTTCGTTAACAAAAAAATTAGTGTTAACTGGAGGTAGTTTCTTGGGTACCCATTCTTTCTAAAGATGTGTGTACCTTAAGGGAACCTTCATGTCACCATTGGTCTCATTATCATAAGAACATGACCCCCCCTCAGCAAGGAAAAATTGCATTCATTTATTGAATTTTCTTCTAATATTTTGACCTCTAGTTGATCTCCCTATTTTAGACCTACTAGATGTCTCACTTTGTCTTCTATTCCTGCATTTTCCTCACTTAAGGAAGTTAGATCAGACAAATACCTATTTGGTGATACCTGCAATCCATCAAATGAGAGACATAGTAGGATCTATATATTTTGTTGACTAAAGAGAAGATACCAAATAATAAATTATACCTGTCGATCCATGTCAAAGGTGTTTAATTTTCTTCATATGTAAATCATTTATCTTAAGTTAGCCAAAAATTAAATGATATGTAAGCTACAAATTACATAGAATACAAAATTTCCATGATGCAAAATATACTCCATGACATTAGAGTTCAAGACATAATAACTTAATTATAAAAACATACTAGTCAAAAAAATTTCTATGAATAAATCAATACCTCATACGTGACATTGATCATACCTTGAATGCATACATTTCATTGATCATGTTATTGATCATCCTCTTCATCCATGTCATCATCATGACTATCATCATCATCACCATCATTGTACTTGTCACCTTGATCATCGTCATTGTCGTCATCATCATCATGACCAACACCACCACCATCTTCATCACCATCATCATCATCTTCATCACCATTATCATGACCATCCTCATCATCACCATAATCACCTTGATCAACTCCATCTTCATCACCATGATCATGATTGTCATCATCATCACCATCATTGTCAGCAGGACCAGAATTATCATCATTTTCTTCTTCTTCTTCTTCTTCTTCTTCTTCTTCTTCATTGTGTAATAGTCATTTGTGATCATCATTTAGTTCATCTTATGATTCTTCAGTATCTTCTTCTTCCATCACATTATACTTTACCGGCCTTCCTCTTGAATCATGTAAGGATAAAAGGGTAATGAAATTGAAAGTAGGTAGGCAGTGTATACTTAAAAGGTAATGAAATTAATGAAAGATAGAATAATATAAAAGATATCAGGATGCATTTGGATTTAAGTCCATAAAATGATACATTGTTTTTTGTATAGGAGATAGATTACACCTACAAACATAATAAATCTATATAAAGTTGGAGAAGTTGTCTTCGTCTTAGATGTAAAATCACTAAAGAATGATGTGGGTGACAAGGAGAAAAAATAATCTTTATCATCACATGAGGAAATCGGAAATTAATTTTGGGTTGCTAAAAATGCTGCCTCAAACAACTATTAGATTCTTCAAAAACCTTAATAGTACATGTGTTGATGGCCAAACTACAACCAAAATTTTCTTGAATATCGTTGCAAGATAAATTTTACTTAGAGATGCAAATAGTTTTCACCATTTCAAACATGGACAATGTTCTTGTGGAGATTATTGGTGACACAAAATAAATAAAATAATCAACAAGAAAAATAAGTAAAAAAATATATCTATTTTGAATTCTAGAAAGATCTAGCTAAGACTAATATATGAGAATGTGCAAATCAGCTTGAAGGGGGAGTGTAAAGGACATGAGAAGGTTGTAGATAAATTAACCAAAACAAAAATAGTGGAGAGGATGGAATATATATATTTAATTTTTTATTATTTTGAGAGATGAATCTAGCTTATAATAATTTTATCTAGAAGTTGAAATTAATTAAATGTAAGGGAAATAAGAAAGAATGCAAAATAGTTAGCCTTGGATCAATTAACTAAAACCAAAATAGTATATAGTAGTGAAGAAAAGACAACTT
>MU223539.1:1613276-1624116 GCA_018584345.1 Thuja plicata
GCCAAAAATGGCTATTTGAGAGAGAAGAAGGGGATTGTCTTAAATTGATACAAAGAAGGGGACTTCTTCTTTCAAGAAAAGAAAGGTGCTTGCCTTTCTACTATTGACAAACATTGGTTGAAGGTGACTAAGAAGAGCAAGTGCCAAATTCCAATGCATTTGCCGATATGATGCTTCAAAGAAGACATTTCTAATATAATCATCCTATGACCTTAATACTTTTGGATATTATACATGACAACTTATTAAAATAATTATGATGCTTCAAAGAAGACATATAGAAGTACTATGAGAAACATTGTTCTATGGTCTTGTATTTATAATTAAACTTAAAAAAAAATTAAGTTGCTGAGTTTTTGCCAAATTTTCACTGAGTTTTTGGCTTGTTATTTTTTGAGCCTTTGCAAGAAATTGTCAGAGTCCGAATATTTAAACTATGATCTATTCCATTAAATTGCTCACACGACACATCAGAAGTTAAAGATAAATATTATAAACAACTTGTGGACAACACATTACATGACTTCATTTCAGGGACTACAAAAAGCTCAAGGCTACCATTAAGTGTCTATTGAAGTAAAGTTGAAAACATACAAGAGATATTGTGGACTTATGAGTTATTGAAAGATCTTGGTAGTTTACATGAGAAATCATCTATTCTTTATGGATGATCGAGTTGTCATTCAAACTACTCACAATCCTATCATCACTGCTACAAACATAGCACACAAAGTTTATCGCTACATCAAACAACACATTTAAAGGTGATGTTATTAAAATGATTTGTTATTATCTAGCTGGTGTGACCCAAATTAGATCGTAAAAATTTCAAACAAAGAATCTACAAATTGTTACTCTGAGCAATTAAGAAAGGTAGTTCTTTTACTTTGCACAACTAAATATTCTAATCTTAAATTTTTTTAACAAGAACATTTTCAAGATCACGAGCAAGCAACACAATATCCGTGTCACATATGGCTATAATATACAATTTTAAATATGAAGAAAATGAAAGTTATACTGACAATTTGAATTATGTAGAAAACTACTGTCCTCAAATGTAATAAAAAATTATGGCAACTTTCTTCACTTCAACAGATTGAATAACAATTTTTCGGTGATATGGTTCACAATGGAGCTGATAGAAACAACAATGCATTTTTGTTACTACTAGAATCTGAAACATTCACTTTTGAAGTTGCAGATGAACTAGTGAAAAATATTGCAACAATAACTAGAATTCTTGAACAACTAGGAAATTTTTAAAATGAAGAGAATGTTGACAAGTTGAGAATATTTAATGCATTGTACCAGCCAATGAGTTCCTCTAAAGTTCTCTAAGTCAAGGATAATCATATTTTTGAATTCTATGATCCAAGTCTGTCTCTTTCTTCTTCTTATAATGAACAAGCTGAACTTTCTCTTGTAAGTCACTCTGAAGAGATGGGAATTAGTGACAAGTCAGAGATAGAAATTGATGAGAAAAAGAGGTAAGATCAATTGAACATTAAATTGGATTATCATGAACAAGAAGAAGATGACTATCCTTATATTTCTCATATTCCAAGTTGGAGCTTGGGTTCCTCAAATGATAATAGTTTTCCTCCATTGCAAACTACAAAGAAGTTGAGACTGCAGGGTTATCTTTAGTTAAAGATGATAGAATAGTTGAATTAATTAAAACCTATTATACCAAGGCTATTTTAATTGGTAGTGATCTTGTTTTTGCTAGATTCCATGGCATTGGTGGCAGTCCTAAATTTTCTTCGACCAGAGTTGATGTGAACTCATACTTGCATATGATATGATTGTGTGATACAATTTCCAATTGCAGTTAGTATGATTTCATTCAAGATTTTAATTTTTTAAAGAAATGTATGAAGGAGTGGCTAGTGACATGCAAGATTATATACAAGAAGCCATAGAAGTATATGATGAAAAATGGTTTATTGGTCATGAAGTTCTAAACATATTTTTCTTCTACGAATTCAGTCTTCTTTGAGTTTGCATGCTATACTCAAGTCTACAAGAGCCATATGAGGATGCATCATTTTATTGTGGTGGATCTAACTTCTACCATTTTTTTGATGACTTTGCATGAGAATTTTTGGGTATTTGGAGGTTGGGTTTTCTTGCCTTATACATATTTAAGAAAATTTGGTTGTGCTTGGTTCCCATTTTTGTCTTTTTTATTTTTCCCCCCATCTCCTTGCTCTTTGTCAGGCTATGTAATATTTCCCCTACTATTCAATTTGACTTTGTATCCCAATGGATCATCGACTCCTCATTTTTTCCTTCATAATCCCCGAAAATATTTGAAAACCTCCCAAAAATCCTAAAATTAAGTCTAAAAAAAGGGTGAAATTAGAGTTTAAGAAGCTCCACCTTTAGTTTTTGTGGTCACAAAGAGGCTTAGTATGATACAAAAGAAGGTGAATATGAGTTTCTTCTTATGTTTGGAAGCACGTGCAAATGGTTCTAAAACCATTTGGAACAATCAATGAAGTGCTTGTTGTGGTTAGTCTTATTCTTGCAAAACTATTGAATAAGATTGAGATTACCAATGACATAGATGGAGTGATAGGTCAATTTAAAAATATTCTTCTTACTTGGAGAAGAGGAATCACTTTTAAAAAATAGATTTCCACTTAGTAAATTATCCTTTCTTCTTCAGAGCTTCCTACTAATGATTTTTTATGAGATCCACTATCCCATGAATGGTCATGCTTGGCTGATAAAAACCTAACTCAAATTGCTATTCTTTCAATTGATTTTAGGCAATCCCAATTTTCAGAAAAAATAACATTCTTATCAAATAAACTACACCCAAATGAAAACCATTTTACAAGCCTAAAAATTACCTGGTTGAAGTCCATGACACCAGTTCGAAACCAAAAAGTTAACATCCAAAAGAATCAATACTTCTATATGTCTTCCTATCTTTTCTATGCAATTGCAAGTATGAAGGCATGGCCTAGTCTACAATCAAAAGGATTCTAGGATAATACAATTAAAATTATTAATTTATATTAACAACTTCACCTTGAAATTAGTAACAAGAACTTCAAATAGGTTAATGATGTCTTATTGGTGATCACTACTTAAGAATATATGGTTTTCATGATAATCCTTTCAAGCTACCTCACTAATTAATTAATAACCTCTTATGGAGGCAAATGGGCTCAATTAATAAGAAGTGTAAGGAAAGGAAGAAGGAAGTGTACCCCTTTCCTTTGAATCTAACCTATTATACTTGTCAATCTTCTTTAGATTAGAGATTGAGAGATATTTGGCAAAGATAAGCTTACATTTCTAAATGACTAGAATCTTTTTTGACAACAAGAAATATGTTAAAGAACACTTACATCTTGGGCCAACATATATTCACATACCCAATTTAGAGGAATATTGCTAAGGTCATGCCAGATCAACAGTGGAGTAAATCAAAGCTTTCAATCTAGAATGGGATGTAGATGAGAAGATGATGGTTTGAAAATGTTGGACTAAGTAATGGACCTGTAATGTCCCAGATAGGATTTTTATATAATTTATTAGCTTCCTTAATCTTATGCCATCTAATCTTGTAATTGTAATTGAAGTGTGTGTAATATAATTTCTTCACCATATCTCCTCGCTAAATTTACTCCTTGATTTTACATATATATATAGAATATTAATTTTCTCTATCACATAATGCTGACTGAGTATCTATTTTGTGGATTGGATTGTGGAGAACTCTGATTGGATATTCCAATTCCTCCTTCCATATGAAAACAATCAAAATTGTATTAAAAATAGTAAATCAATTCCCTACGTGATGAGCCAAGATGCCCAATATGATCACTTCATGAGACATCAATATTGTGCATCTATATTCTAGAAGATCGACAACTCTTTCCATCTATCTTGATAAGGACATATTGTAATATCTTATAAATACTAAAATTATTCATAGAAGGGAAGTCATCAGATGACGGCTATGTTTTCACTAGGTGGATACACACAGACTCTGAACCTTCTCTCTCTCCATTATGAAATCTCTTTCTATCTTCATTGAGTGCCAAAATCTATTGTGGAATAACGTGACTATACTTCCAATTATTAGTGCATTTGGCTCTTGAATTCAGTCTATGTCTATCGAAGGGTCTTCTCCCTTTTCCCTATCATAATCCTCTCATCTTTGATTGGTAGCTTATTCCTCTGTTGCGGCCAATTTTGAGTATTAACTCTTCCACCTAGACCAGTCAATGGGAGTAAGTACTGATGGGAGTTGTGTTTGATGGGTGATGTTACTTAGTCGACATTGATAGGCCATTCTCCTGATTTCCCCCATTACATCAACATATCCCATCAAATATAGGGCTACAACAATTGTGGGAGGTGACAAAGAAGATCATAAGAAGGAGATAGAATTGAAGAATACACATGGAGGAGGAAGCTTCAACCAAGAAATTATAAATAAAGAAGGTACTAGTTCAAGATGAAGAAGGAATCTCTCAGATCCCCACCATAGATATTTGTGGAAGGTATCGAATGGGATGGATAATGCCAGGGAAACGACTATAAAAATAACCCTAATCGATATGCAGAGAATAAAAAAATCTATCTAAAATAGCAGAGAAAGAACTTGAAATACACAATGTAGAAAATAATTTCAAGAAAACAATGACTTACAATAACAATATCAGATGCACAATTGATCCCTCCTCCCACCCGCGAACGCTTCGGTAAACAATGAGTTTCAATTTTCACTTTTTTTTTTGTTTATAATATGCATTTGTCGATTATGTGACCTTTTCTTATCCCTTAAGAAATTTTGACCAAATCGTGCCCATAAACAAAAAAAATGAATCTATTAAGCCTGAAAAGGCCTTGGTCAAAATTAAAGGTCAAAAATTGACCTCAAATGTATTAGTGACACCAATAGAAGAAGACATTAGAATTTATGATTTTGATCCCAGATTGCAGTTACAAAATAGCTATGCAAATTTTAGAAGGGTGAATGATACATTCACCATGAAGTTGGTTAGAGAGTTGCATGAAAAAATAATAATGTCTGAATTATGCAAAAAAATCTGTGAAGTGAACAAAAGGTGTGTGGAAAGGCACAAAGTTAGAATTTATTTCCCTATTAAATTGGGAGTGTACACCTACCAAACATCTTCAAATATCATCAATTTCACCAAAGCAACAAGAAAATATGTGATGCAAACTTATAATGTCATTAGGGGACATTTTTATCCCAGAAATTTCATAAAATATAATTTACATCTGGGGTTAGAATACCATCATATTCCTATATTTGAGGATTTATGGGCTAATTGCACTAACAAATTTGAGGTTTGGAAGAGGTCATGGTCCACATTGACCATTGAGAAGATAAGAGAATACCACCTTCCTTTTGATGTTATTACACTCATAGATGATGGCTCAGATGTGGTGGATCCACATTATTTTTTGGAGATACAAAGTACTCTGTTAGAGCCAATTGACCGGGATGCTCCCGAGTTAGATGACCTAGACATGAGAAAAACCCCTATTTTTAAGAGAAGAAGAGTATGGTTGGAGAGGAAAAGGAAAGAGTGAAAATATGAAACCACATCAAGTAACCCTGCATCTTCAAGTTGAAATCTAATGCCCCCTCCATCTCAACATCATTTAGTTCCATGCCCATATGTAGACACTCCATTAAGTATTATTGGAGGAGGTGACATGCATCCACTAGAGAAAGGGTTGAGAATTACCCCCACCTTTGGAGCAGGTCCCTTACCATATATTGACTTAACTATGGACAAAAAAGTCCCTGAAAAAGGAGAGAATAAAAGGAAAGGAGATACATCCCATAAGACTAATGAAGAAAAGGGGAAGAAGCCAAACTAAGAATCTCAACAATATGGTCCAAATTTGGGTAAGAAAAAAAATCATTTCATTTTTACACACAAGTTTCAAATACTATCACTCCGCTAGTAAAAAGGACTCCATTTCTATCACTTGATGCCTTAAAGACTACATCCCAAGTGTTAGAAGCCCCTTCATAGCTTCAAGCTACCCTAGATAAAAAGAGACAAAGAGAAGTTGATAAATGCCCTCCTAAAGACTCCATTACTTAAATATTGCAAGCTTCCCCCGCCCCTAAAGCTAAGAAATTGAAAACCACCTCTTGTATTATAGAAAATGATGTTAGAATAACTGAGAGGGGAGGGGGGTGAATCAGTGGCCTCAAAAATTAATCCTTAAATCAACTCAAAAACTTATTACCACATTTATAAGCTTCTATTTATCTTTATTCCTACAAGATGATTGCCTTGAGATATTAATAATAAATAAATAGTACTCGGATTAGTCTTTCAAACCTTATTCTTACTTTTACTAATTAGCAGTCTTTCTATTTACCAAAATACAGTAAATAACTAGTGTATACCGATCAATCCAGATTTACTTATGTGAAATTCAAAACAATAAAGTAATGACTCATAAACACTTTAACACATGGATTTTTAACGTGGAAACCCTATTAAGGAAAAAAACCACTGGGACCTGTAATCAAAATTTTTTCTCTTCTGAAGTGAGCTCAATGAATAGCCAACCCTATTAAAGGTTACAAACACACTGTTAGGTGTGACCTTGTTAGAGGATTTAAATGAATAGTTTGTCACTTAGTATCTGGAATCTAATGCTACCATCCTTGATCAAACACTCACTTGGCCTATCAATAGGTATCATGCATATCCGATGCTACTTTGTATGATCAAACTTTTTGATTCTCCTTGGGATGTATCTCAATTAGAAAAGACTTTTAAGTCTTGCTCGGTTAAGAGACTTGATGCTTCAATGGTTAAATTGAAACAATAAATTGATTTGTTCACATATACAACTAGAATTGTAGGTTTTTAGATCTATTGTAAGTATATTACCTTTCTGATCAATGTTATCAATTCAATACCTTTGCTCCACACTGTTATACTCTGTGATGCTGTATCACTGTTCGTTGGTGTCTACAAAATTTAGCTCTTTCCCCAGCTTGATTGATTAGGTCTGAATGAATAATTTCTCCTCCTTCAGAATCTCTTCAACATATATTCTCTTGTCACTCCCCTAATTCACATTGAATTAGCTTGTCTCTTAAATGGACACAATTTGACCATTTCTTGGCTTTCTTGATCTTGGTGTGATCAACAATTCTTGCCAATTAGATTTAAAGAAAAAATCCTATTTTATCTCGTAGAGATCTTCTTTCCAACTGGACAAAACATCTTTAAATCCTTCACTTATCTCTGCCTTTATCTTGTCGATTAAAACAATGATAATTACCAGTTAAGTCTATATTTAGCTCTTGATAGCTAAGCCTTTTGTCATTTCTAAACTCTTTGTTTTGTCAATCAATACTTTAGTTAGTCGTCAGCAACAACTGACTGTTCCATCAGTGAGACTTCAATTATCTTCGGGATCTCCATCTGTTGGTGTTGTCTATCTATTGGGCAACACTATAATTCTGTCCATTGGGTTACACTGTGCTTTTGTTCATCGGGTAACACTGTGAATTTTCTCTCATTGGTTTACTCTGTTTGTCAGTGTACACTCCGTCGGTGTATACATTCACTTTGTGAATACTTAACTTTTATGCATTACTGATAGCATAACCTTTGATTCATTGGTTATTTGAAGTCTTTTAGCAGTATGTATAGGACCATATAGATTATATCAAGTTGACATCAATGAAAATACAATACATTAACTGATTTAATGTCTTGCATTAACTTTCTGTGTCTCAGTGATCATCAACTTAACATCTTCAAACATTCAATTAGTTATAGTTCATCAATCTCGCCCTTTGGCATTGATGGAAACACACAAAATTATCACACTATATTATCACTAATACAATATGAAATATAACAGTTGAAGTTCATAAAACTACCAATCTTATGTACTATAATCGATACAAATATCTGGTCCTCAGTAAGCTCACATAGCTTAGATTTGTTTCTTGCAGCTGTCTTTCTGTCTTCAATCCCTTCACTGGATAGATGTAGACTCTTTCTTCTTCTTATGTGATGTGTTCGCTTCTTGTGTCAAACTCTCTACCTTTGAGTATTCTTTTCTTTTGATGTCTCTTTTCTCTCTTGTCAGAAATCTCTCCCTTTGTATGTACTCTCCCTTTCTGGTTACATCTCTCCCTTTGGATAATGTGATAATGGATATAATCTCTCCCATTGACAACAATTCTAAACAAATATTTGACAGTAATGCCAAACAATCCTTTCTATTTATTCAATATATTCCTTGAATTTCCCAATTTATTAGCAATATAACAATTTTGGTGCTTGGTGTAGATAAATAACTTGCTGTGTACAGATGTATCTTTGAAGTCCATCTCTTTTCTTGCATCAACATGAATGATATTATGATAATATGTAGGCTGATGCAACCTTCTAATCATCTTACTAACCAGTAGACAAGGGTCTGACCTCTAGTCTCTTTCTCAAGTGCTCAAATGTATCCTTGGGCAGTGGCTTGGTGAAGATATCAAAAAATTGTTCCTTTGATTGCACATACTCAAGTATCACCTCCTTTTCCTAAACTTGTTCTCTCAAATGATGATACTTGATAGCAATATGCTTTGTCTTAGCATGCATGACTGGATTCTTGGAAATGTTAATTGCACTGGTATTGTCATAATAGATAATTACTGGTTCAAGAATTTTCATATTCATACCTTCCAGTAACTGTTTGATCCATGCAATATTTGATAAGTTTGTAGTAGCAGCAACATAATCTACTTCTATAGTAGATTGAGAGATGCATCATTTCTTCTTGCTGATCCATGTGACAAGTCTGTCACCCATAAAGAATGATCCTCCAGTTGTGCTCTTTCGATCATCAATGTTTCCAGCCCAATCAACATCGATAAAGACCTTAAGTTCAAATTCGCCTTCTCTTCTATACCATAAGCCATAGTCCTTGGTATTCTTCAGATATCTTAGGATTATTTTCATAGCAGTCATATGTGATTCTATGGGATTAGTAGAAAATCTTGCAACTATTCCTACTGCATGTGCAATATCTGGTCTAGTATGTACAACATACATGAGTTTGCCAATCATTGATCTGTACAAAGTCTGATTTACCTCAGGTGACTTTTCCTCCTTTTTCAACTTACATCTAGTTTCCATCGGTGTTCCAACTGGCTTGGAATCTTCCATCTTGAATATTTTCAGCACTTCCTTGATGTATTTGGATTATGTAATGAAAATGCCTTCATCTTGTTGCATGATCTGTATACCAAGGAAGAACTTGATCTTTCTAAACATAGACATCTAAAACTCTTTGCTCATTACATTTGCAAATTATTTTCATAGCATATCATTGCCTCCAAATATGATGTCATCAAAAAATATTTCAGCAATCAAAATGTTAGCATCAATATCTTCCTTCAAATAAAGATTACTATTTTCACTAGTTCTTACAAATCCAATACTTATGAGACAGGAATGAAGTCTTTCATACCAGGCTCTCGGTGCTTGTTTCAATCTATACAAGGATTTGTGTAGTCTACATACGATGTTCCTCTTGTCAGGATCAACAAACCCTTCTAGTTTCTCAATGTATACCTCTTCCTCAAGTATTCCATTTAGGAATACAGACTTGACATCCATCTGGTATACCTTGAATCCTTTAAATGCAGCATAGGCAAGTAACATTCTCACTCCTTCTAGCCTAGTAACGGGTGCAAATTTTTCTCCATAGTCAATCCCTTCTTCTTGTGCATACGCCTTGCATACTAGTTTTGATTTGTTTCTGGTGACTTCTCCATTCTCATTCAATTTATTTTTGAATATCCATTTGGTACCGATGACATTCTTTTCATTTGGTCTCGGTACAAGTGTCCATGTATTTTTTTTCTCAATCTGCTCAATTTCTTCATTCATAGCACTAATCTATTCTTCATTATCAAGTGCAGCATTGACAGATTTTGGCTCAAAATCACAAATTAGACATCTTGTGTTTAGATACTTACTTCTGGTTCTCATACCAGCCTTCTTGTCTCCTATGATCTAGTTCTATGGATGGTTCCTTCTTACATACTTGGCAAGTACAGGTTCAATTCTTTGTCTATCATCTTGATCATCATTTTGTCCATCATTTTGTCCTTCATTCTGATCTCCATCACTTGGTACATCATCTTGAGAAATATCTTGATTTTTGGTATTTGTAGCCTGATGCTCGATTGCAATATTCTATTGCTCAGGAGCTATACATTATTGTTTGGGTAGAGTGTCAGGTTCTTCATTGTAAACAAACTTGTTGTAGTCCTTTGGTTCTTTTGTTAGAGGCTTTATTGAGAAATTTATAAGCCTTGCTCTTGGTGGAATTGTAACACCCCAAAATTGGCATCTTGCAACCCTAACCAATTTTGTTGCATTTGTCGCTCTTCTAAATCATCAAAGTCCTATTGTACTAGGCAATTCTGAGTTTTCACTGACTCTACTCGACCTGAGTGTCAAATGCAGAAAATCCTAAATCTATATTAATCATACATCATATTTAATTCCTAAATATCTATTGGCTAAACAAACCCTATGATCAAATTAATTTAATTGATAAAGTCCTAGCACTTTAATTAAATTAAATTCACCCTCTTTAGCTGAGAAACATGAAAAAGGAATTAAATAATATTTAATTATTAAATAAATATCCTCATTTCAATAATTCAATTTAATTATTCAGATAATTGAGAAAAAGCAATTATGAGGTCATATTTATTTAATTAATTGAATATTCTATCAAAAATCTTATCTCTATTCAGAAATGGAAACTTTGAATTAATTGTGCTTTAAAG
>MU223539.1:1653362-1668835 GCA_018584345.1 Thuja plicata
TCTCTCTCTCTCTCTCTCTCTCTCTCTCTCTCTCTCTCTCTCTCTCTCTCTCTCTCTCTCTCTCTCTCTCTCTCTCTCTCTCTCTCTCTCTCTCTCTCTCTCTCTCTCTCTCTCTCTCTCACATTTATTAATTATCTTCTAAATCTTTGTTATTCTTTTTTCTCTTATTATCTTGTTATATATATATATATATATATAATATTATTGCTACATATTTATTAGATATCTTTAATTTTTATTTTTCCTTATTTTCATTAGATTTAATCTAAATTTAATAGTCTATTTTTTTCATGTCTTTGCCCTTTAATTTATTTTTGTTTTAGTTTTTGTTGTATTCCTCCTTAGTTGATTTTTTTCTTGTGTTTGCTTTATTTTGTATCTTTATTTGTTTTCCTTTTTCTTTATTAATTTTCTGCTTTTTAGTTTATGTTTTTTTATTTCATTAATTTAGGGATTTTTTTTTATAATTTTGTTCCTTTATTTTATTTTTTTACTTATTTCTCTTCTTTTTCTTTGTTTATTATTCTTTTTATCATTTCCATTTTCTTTATTTTTTATTTTTCTAGTTCTTTCTATTTTATTATTTTTTCCTCTAGATCTTTTTCACTACGATCATTTGTGTATATATTTATTTATACTAATTTTCTTAAATAAGAGTTTGTTACCAACCTTTAGTTTTTTTGTATTTTTAAACTAAAATATTTAACAATATCTTGTAACTAATTGTTTTTTTCTTTTTTAGATTTTTTTAATTCTTTCCCTCAATCTTTTATTAAGCTAACTTAGTATTCTAATTATCAATTTCTTTTGTTGATGGTAGAGGTATCCTCGTGACCCAACCTAATGCCCAATTGACCTTACCTTGGTCTTACTTTTTTTTGCCCAGTTGGGGATGGGAAGGGGCAGCATGGGGCGATACTAATCCTTTGGGGATGTACCAACAAACTACAAGCCAATACATCAGGTCAATCCAGGCTTTGGAGTCAAATTTGAGATCACTAGGGAGCAAACCCAAGGCCCAAGCCAACTCCACTTTTGCTTCTTCCTAACAATGAATCACAGAGGGTGAATCAAAATGTCGATTAAAAAATTTGCATACATAATTTTACTGGAATCTTGCATCTACTTGTTCATGAATTGTGAAAAAATCATTCCAACTTTAATATATTCAAAATTGGACATGATCCTGCAACAAAAATTCACTGGCATGCTTATCTAACCCAATTGGACATTCTGGAAAAAATAGTGAAAATTTGTGCTCAAATGAAAAACTTACTAAAAATAGTAACCACATGTAAATGCAAGGTTGAGACACATTTTCTTAACAAAGGCTTCATAAGGCTCTGTTTAGTAGTTATTATTTTATTAAATATCTATAAAGAGAATAATATGAAATATTTTTGGAAGAATCTTGGAGATATTTATCAGGCTAAATCCCTCACAAAAAAAATTTTCTTGAGGAAAAAGATTTATTTTTTAAAGATGGAAGATGGAGGATATGTTGTTGACCATCTCAAAGTAATTCAACATGATTGTTTCTTACTTAAGTTCTGTTGGTGATAATATTGAGTGGGAATGATTGAAGCTTGAATCATGGGACCACCTTGTTATGGCTATTGAGAGTACAACTACTAAGTTTAAGATGGATAAGGTGGTAGCATTGTTACTTTCCAAAAATACACAGAGGAAGAATTCTGTGTCAGCTAAGGATGATTTTTTAATTTATGATAGATTGAAAGAGAAAGACATGGAGAAGCACAAGATAGATGAAAGAGGCATATCCAAATCCCATGGAAAATATAAGTCTCTTGGAAAGTTTAAGAAATGCATTGTAATTGCACATAACTAACCATTTCTATCAAGAATGTAAGGAGGAGAAATATAAAAAGAAATAGCCCCAATTTAGATTTAGATTTAGATAAATCCTCTCAGGATGATGGTGAAGCATTTGTTACAACCTTGGAATCTTATGCATCAAAAGATGTGTGGTAGATAGATTTATATGCATCTTTTCACATGACCTTACATTAGGTTTGGCTTTCAAATTATGAAGAATATGATGGTCGGAAGGTATGCGTTGGTGATGATTCTCATATGAAGTTTTTTTGTTGTTAAGATTCAAGGTTAGATTCCTTGATGATAGAGTGCAGGGGAGAAATGGTGCTATGAACATCCTAGGTTTTACATTGTATGCTATCTGGTAAATAAATCTCCTACATCAAAACTTGTTAATAAGACACATATAAAGGTGTGGCCAGGATAGAATCCTTCTATGATACAGCTCAAAGTATTTGATTTCAGAGCTTATGCTCATGTTCTGAGTGGAAAAGTCTAAGTTGGAGAACAAGGCATTTAAGTGTATCTTTATTGGCTATGGTGTTCATGTAAAAACGTACAATATTTGGGATTCTATGATAGAGAAGGTTCTCTACAACATAAATGTTATTTTTAGAGAGATGTAATCTTTGACTATTGAGATGTAGCTAGAGAAAGAGGAGAAACAAAATAAGGAGGTAGTGAATATATTCCTTCTATCCATGTGAGAGAAGAAAAAATAGCTCCAAATAGACATGATTATTTTCATATTTAGATGAAGAACCTCAATTTCATCCTTGTAGAAGGTCTAAAATAATCAAGTGGAAATGGAATGGATTTGGTATTCATTGTTAGATTCAAATTATATTTTTTCTTTGATTTCTAACATTATTAAGCTTAGAACTATTAGAGAGGCTATGGGTATGATTGATGCATATTCCTCAATGGAAGCCATGGATGATGAGATGATATCTTTGAAGAAGAATACTACTTGGGATTTGGTACCTGTTCTTGAAGGACATAAGCTTGTGGGATACAAATAGATGTTTAGAAAAATATTGGGTGTTGATGGTAGTGTTGAGAAGGATAAAGAATGGTTGGTTGCAAAGGGGTAATCATAGGTTGAGGAAATATATTATGCAGATATTTTATCTCCCATTGCAAAGTTGATATCCATTCAGTTCTTATTATCACTTGCTACAAATCATGATTGAGAATTTAAGAAAATGTATGTGAAGATAATATTCCTTCATGGTGATATGGAGGAACATATTTATATATCATAGCCAAAGCATTTCATTTAAAGAAAATATAGTTTTCAATTTGAAAAATTCTTTGTATGGTATAAATAGTCTATTAGGATGTGGTACCAAAAGTTTGATACCTATGTGTTGAATTTGAGAATTCAAATGTCTAAATTTGATCATTGTGTTTATTTAAATACTAATAATGGTTTCATTCTCATTATTGAATTATCTATGGATGATATGTTACTATATGGGAATGGATATTTGATTTCTATCTTTAAGTATCAGTTGTCAACATAGTTTGAGATGAAAGATTTAGGTGTAACTAAGTACATTTTGGGAATGGAGATTAGAAGAGACAAATCTATCAGAAAGATTTGGTTAAGCTAGAGTAAGTATGTGAATTTACTGTTGGAGAGAATCAACATGAAAACATGTAGATACATGATAGTTCTTTTTGCACTAGGAAATAAGTTATTTTTGGAGGATTTTCTAAAATATCTCATCGTTATGGAGGACATGGAGGACATGGGTAGTTAATTGTATGCGATTATTATTGGCAGTCTTATGTATTATTCCATGGTCTATATAATAATATGGATGTTTTAGCACTTGAGATGGATATTTTTGTTGGAGAGGGTTGTATTTGATGTGATCTACATCATATGAGAATTTTAGAGTCTGATTATTTTATTTGAGGAGGTGTTACAACTATTTTGATGCATCCTTCTATTATTAGCTTGGCAAAGGGCAATTATGAGTCTTGGTGACATGGAATCTTGATGCATCTTTGGTGGCTTAATTTTTTTAATTTTTTTTATGGACTCATCCCTACACCAAATAAAATAAAGGGTAGGATAGTTTAGATGATCATTAATGGACTTGTTGTAAGATTTCTTTTGACTAGTGTTGATCATGACACTATGTGTTGTTTATTCAACATTGAATTTATCTGCACACTTTGGACTCACCTTTGGGAGATCTTTGTAGACCATCAATCCTCTCCATTGTTAGAGGATCTTTTAGCATATTGTCTTATTCCCCTAGAAAATATAGATTGAATACCCTATGATCGTGGTACTCTTGTGATTCTTGATTTGATTACATATCTTACATGCTCGGATGGATAAGAGACTTGTATCTCATTTATCACTCCTCATATTGAGACACCATATAAACCTTCATCCCTTTTTGTTCTTAATGAGATTGGAATTGGATTATGCATAACCCCATTGATTCAGTGCAAAAGGACATTGTTCTTCCAGAAATAATTACTTGTGATTTGTATCTTGTAGATATATGATCCTTGTTTGTAGAGTCTCATGTTGCAACTTTGGAGGATTATTTTCAGGACACTCATCTCCTCTTTTTTGATAGCCACATCAATATTGTTAGGTTATCTTTATCATTGATGGATCCTATTTTTCATTAGGTTTTATAGAGTCCTAATTTTCCACTTCTTACATTGATTGGACATGTACCTAATTAGTTTGTGGCATCATCATATATTATGGGCATGGAAGCATTTGAGTAGTTTAAAGAGGCACACATAGTTTGTATTTGGATTCTTAATTCTTCCATTTGATGGGAGTGTCTTATCCTATCTATAGAAATTATGGAAAGACATGTTGTCCATTAGTGCCAAAACACTTAGTCATTCATATGGTTACAGTGTTGAGCGAGACAACAACTTGAAGTGTTACCCAAGCTAAGCAGTATTGACTGAGTAGTTAGTTCCAAACAATATCACCCAAGTCACCAGTATTACCCGAGTTGCATACCATCTTCAAGTGATCAATGTGGTCTAAGTACCCAGTGTCAACTGAGTGTCAGATTTTCCAGTTCATTGTGTTGCCCGAGTGTCAGTATATCACCCGAGTGGATTACTAGACCCGAGTATCAACATTGGGTCGACTTAGTACATATTATTTGATATTATTTAATATGATAAGTAGCCGAATTGTGGAGGTAATTGATTTGGATAAGGTATATATGTAAGACACTTTGTTCATCCAAATAGTAACGTAAGTAAGATATCAATCATCAGAACAACATTGATGCGAAAATGAAGTTAGAAGGATATAACAGTATAAAGGAACAACATAGACTCATCTATCACATTTAGGTGATCAGTATTAATTCAAAGGATCTTATTTAGAAAATTAGAGTTGCATAGAAGATCATTCATTGGCTCATCCTAACAGGTGTATCAGTCAAAATCCTTTAACAGGGTGGACTTAACGGTCCTTCACAAATCTCCTAATAGAGTGCATACTTAACTGTATTGTATAAATCCTTTCACAAGGTGGACCTAACAGTCCTTATTTCTCCTAACAGGGCAGACCATTAGAAGTGGTCAATTGTAAGCCTTAACTGGCCAAATTTATTACTCCAGTTCTAAATCTTGTGGGTATCATCCCCACCCCAGTTTCAATTTATATTTGGAAGGTTTATGGGTAACCAAATATTGTATCAAGTGTTATGAATGTTTATTTCTTTTTTGTTCCATACATGCAATTAGATTAGGAAATCTAATAAAGGATAAAAGTGAATAAGTTTTATTGGTTCCTGATTCACCCCCCTCTCTCAGTCACCTAGCCTATAATATATTTCCAACAATTGGTATCAGAGCTAAGGTTCTCTTATCAGAAGTTTGACAACTTGAGAAAAGATTAGAGGCAATGGAAATATACAAACTTGAGAAAGACATTGAAAATGAAAAGATAGATCTACAAGTGGACATGGATCAAATAAGAAAACTCAAGGAGCAGCTCTCTCATTCCCTGAAAAGAAGAAAAGAATTACTAGTGCAAATGAATGACAAAGGTTACATAGAAGAAAGAATTAAATATTTATGCAAAGAAAGAAGTTCTAAAGAAGCTGATGCAGCCATTGAAGATCTACTTGCAAAGAATCTCAATTTACATGAAGAAATCAGAAAGTTGAAGAGAGAACAAGAAATTCATTCAGTCAGAATATGTGAAGTCATGGAACAAAAGAAAAATGCAAAAAATGACAGAGAAATGGCACATGAAGATAAAAGATTGCTAAGTACAAGATTAGAAGAAAAATAAAATGAAATCTATCATTTGTCACTTCAGAAAGTAGATATGATAAATCAACTCAATAGTTCAAATCAAGAAGTTATCAATCTGAGGACTGGAAATGAAAGACTACAAAATGATCTCAATACTAAAAAACAAACCAATGAGAATATGATGAATCCACAAGTAAACATGGATCAGTTGACAGAGAAAAATCAATTCAGACATCATGGACATACTGGATTAGGTTATACTGAACAAGGTGAATCTTGACAACAAGGAGCTCAAAAGAACAAGAAACCTACATGTAATCATTGTGGTAAGATAGGGAATACATCAAATAAGTGTTGGAGCAATGGAAAGTCAAATTTTAATGGTAAATGCTACAAGTGCAACAAAAATGGACATAGGGAAAGTGAATGCACTGAGAAACCTAAGTTTGAAGGAAAATGTTTCAATTGTAACAAACAAGGTCATAAATCCGTAGAGTATAGAACTAGGAAATGGAACCCTACTGAACAATTAGCTAAGGCAATTTTTGATTGGGATTAGAACACATGGAGCAGATATTGTCATTGTGGTGAATATGGGCACATTGGTGCAAATTGTGCAAAGACTCACCTTAGAAAAAGGAATCCTACTAAGATATTTTATGTGTAAACAAATTGGTCATCTAAGCAAGAATTGTATGAATAGAGAAAAAGTGGATACTGGTTTTGAGAAAGGAAAAGAAAAATTTTCTAAAATAAAAAATCAGATGAGTCAGCAGTGGGTAAGGAATTATTCTGATAATTTAGACCAAAACAATGAAGGATCAAATGGCACCCAAAATGGTGAGTTGGGTGGAAGCACCATCTTTGAATAAAGATATAAGGAGACAACTGGAACTGTGCATATAATCCATCATACATCAGTTCCAGATATGCCAGGAAGTTGAAATCTGCATATTGATGCACTGGGACACATTATGGTTCTAACCGAGTCAGGATCTTAGTTACAACTGAGTTAGTTTGGCTTAACCGAGTTAAGTTGGGTTTTATGGTTTCAAAGATGGGAAGTTAGTTTTTGCCAAGCTTCCGAGTAAGCCTGGGAGAACTAATCAAGATACAAAAACTACTATGTATGGAGCATTTAATGAAAACCTTATGGTGAAATTTTGCATAAATGGTGAAATCAAAGGGTTATTGTTTACCAAGTTTTACAGTTTGCAGAGTGATTAAGAACCTTTAGCGATTGAAGAGCGAATTTGTGTTTGAAAGCTTTAGTTATAGTAAAGTTTCATCAATCCTCCGAGCGTTATGTCGTCTTCATCTAGAAGTAAGATTAAGAAGGGAATCAAAATTTTAGTGAGGAATGTTGTCTGTGAACTGCCAAATCTCAAACTTCATCCAAAGATTGCAGAGGAGATAGATCCAATGGGAGCTCATTCCCAAATTCCTCCTAAGGTATTGTTGATTCATGACATATGAACTTTCTATCATTGCACCATTCAATAGCTAGGCACATTAGAGAGGAATCAAGCATATGAGGCACTTTGTGTGGGCAAAAACTTGAAGCCAAAACACAAGCACCTTGAAATCAAGGGTTTAACCCACATCTTTCATATGCCAAAGAATTTACAGCTAAAGTGGATTAGGTTTATTTTGAGCCATGTTCACGACATGCATCTCTAGTTGGATCAACTTGTGAAGATCACTAAGATGATGTTACACTGAGTGACAAGGTACCCAATGCTTGACAAACCTAAAGTAACTAAAACCCTACCCCGAGATGATCTAGCCAAGAAGACTCTTACTGAGTGGGATGGAAGAGGAATGAAGTTGAATGGAGTCACTGACATGGAGCTAAAGTTCATAATTCATGTGATTGCACATAAGATATACAGTTCAAGCTGATCAAACAATGTTCCCTGTGAGGCTCTGGACTTAGAATACAAAGTGGTGAAGAAAAATATATCATTCAACCTAGTCGAGTTGTAGCTCATCCAAATAAGCAAAAACATGGAGAGCATCGGGGCATCTAAGACCAATATGTGTAAGTTTGGTTCACTCTTGGTTTGCCTATTATTTTATGTTAAAATTTTTTTCCCTTCAAAAGGCATAGTTTTATGGAAGGACATGCCTATAATTTATCAGATAAATGAGTTTATAGAAGAATTGGGAGATAATTTTGAAAGCATCATGGATGCATACTTTGAAATTTTAAGAGAGAAAATGCAGAATAGATTCATAATTCCCAAACAATTGGTAGAAGACTATTAGGATGATATATGTTTCCTAGTTGATTGTGACAAAGTATACATTCAAGCAGTCAAATCCAGGGTTGCATGGGTGAAACCTCTTGCATATGAGGTTAACATTGATGAGACCAGACACATTATTGAAGCTCTTGTAAATGAGCCTGTTGATCCTAAAGCACCATATTTTGGTACATATGAAGAAGCTAAGGGAAGAATTCATTGGAAATTGAGATTCCTAAAATCTTCAAGAGAGGAAGGAAGAGAATTGAGAAGTTTGAAAAGAAATATGGAAAGTCATCAGGCTCTCCTCCTTCGATCACTGAAAGAAAAGGGGATGACATAAAGGTAGAAGAAGAAGAACCTGAGAAGGAAGAGGAAGAGGTAGAAGTAGAACCTCATAAGAAGAAGAGGCTAGCCCCCAAGAAAATACCAAATGTCTCTACCCATGTCTTCACTGCAAACAAACCCAAAAGACCTAGAAGAAAACTGATATTGCCTAAAGAAGATGATGAAGAATATATAGTTACTTTCAAGAAGCCACCACTTACCTTTGAGAAAAAGGTTGAAGAATTGAAAGAAGGTAGTGGTATGTCAAATCTCAGATCACTTAAATATGCTTCCAGAACCAAGGATGAACAGAAGATGATTGAGGATGCATTAGTAGTGAAGATGACAAGATGGAAGTATGATCCATCTAAATTGAAAAGACATATGTCTGAATACCTTCTCAAGGCAATCACCATTCACTGGAACAATGCAGTTTAGATTGAAAAGGAAATCATAAAACAAACCTTGAAGAAATTCATGCCTACCATGAATGATAAAGAGGTAAATGATGCTATGTCTAAGTATGAGAGTAATCACACTCCAAGGTTTAGGACTTTTCAAAATTTGAGCAAGAAAATAGAGGATGTTGTGCATATCGCAACAAAGTTGTGGAAGTCAATTTTGATGAAAAGGGAGATGATAAGGAAGAGGAAAAAAGTATAGACCCTCATGTATAGGTTAAAGATGAAGAAATACTTGAGGTATAGACCATTGAAGAATCTAATGTAGAACATATAGCAGTAGAAGTGATGGCATCCCTACACCAATCACCTATCTAGAGTATCTTATCTCCGAGAAAGGAAAAAGTCACAGAGTTTACATCTAGTCTAGTAGGAACTAAGAATCAGGATCTACCTACTACTAGGCCAAGCTAGACCGAGTCACAAAAGGACACTATGAATATTTCTATAGTTGGTACTGATTCTACAGCCGATGCATTAAAAGTTAATGACCTATTTCAGATGAACACTGAGGACAAGGATGATGATGGAAAAGGTAAGGAAATCATTCTTTCACCTGATCCCAAGGTCAAAGGTAATAATTACTGATGAGGTTGACCTTGAGGAAGACATTGTGATTCCTAATTGGGATCTTTCTAGCCTGACAACCAAGCAGATGGACATCCTTGGGGAGCTATGGAAGAAAAGAGAAAAACAATAGAAGCTCCAAGCTAAGAAGAAAAGGAACAGAGTGCTACAGGACATCAAAGGTATATTCCTTGATTCACTAGAGATTAAAGTCAATGAGGAAGACTCTATAATTGACCAACTTTTTGACATAGTCCACACGTTTAATCATGATCTTAGTGGTCAGGAGAAATTACTGCAAAAGGCAGAGAGAAAATTTGAGAATAAGGTTATAGAGAATGTTGCAGGTAATATTGCAATAGATGAAGTGAAGCTAACCACTATCATTAGCTCTCTAGAAACCATTGTGAAAAATGTTGTGGCATTATTTGTAAAGTTGAGTGACACATCAAACTTTACCATAGAAATAAAGAACAAGTTGACAAATATTGACAATGATTTGAAGGCAAGTGCAAGCCAGTTGGCACTTGATCCAAGTTCAAGTTCAACACATTTTGTTAAGATCAAGTATTTGACTGATCTATAGGCATAGCTACTGAGGGAAGAAGGAAGAAAAAGGGAATCCCTATCATCTTTATAGAGCCAACTCCCTCCTCATATGGATGTCATGAAAAAACATATTGCTCATGCAAAGACACTCATCCATGATAAAAATTTTCAGTTGCAGAGCTTATGATGGAGTTGTCTACAAAAATTAAGAATGAGTTGCACATCCTGAAGGTGTTGCAAGACAATTGGGACAATAATTTGTCTCAAATTTTGAAGGTACATAGTGATTTCCTTTCATATTTTGGTATTATCTTGTAGATATGCTTTTTGGCATTTGTGTCAAAAATAAGGGGGAAAGATATAATTTATATATATATGAGGAAATACATGTACAAAGAAGAGGAAGATATATATAGAAGGGTTACAAAAATAGTTTTGTAAAATAAAAAATAGAGTCAGTTTTAACCAAGTTGCAGAGCAGTAGTCAAAACTGAGCAAGTACCCAAGCACATGGTAAGGGGGAGTTTTGACTCAACAGTTTGATCAAAATTTTTGGTATGATAAGTGTTTTTGTCACTAATGCCAAAGAGGGAGATTGTAGACCTTATGGAAAGACATGTTTTCAATTAGTGCCAAAACACTTAGTCATTCATATGGTTACAGTTTTGACTGAGCCATTAGCTTGAAGTGTTACCCGAGCTAAGCGGGTGTCGACCGAGCAGTTAGTTCCAAATAGTATCACCTAAGTCACCAGTGTTACCTAAGTTGCATACCATCTCCAAATGATCAATGTGGCTTGAGAAACCAGTGTCAATCGAGTGCCAGAGTTTCTAGTTCACTGTGTCACCCGAGTGTCAGTATATCACCCGCGTGGATTACTGGACCTGAGTATCAACATTGGGCCGACTTAGTACATATTGTTTGATATTATTTAATATGATAAATAGCTGAATTGTAGAGGTAATTGATTTGGATAAGGTATATATGTAAGACACTTTTTTCATCCAAATGATAATGTAAGTAAGATATCAATCATCAGAACAATATTGATGCAAAAATGAAGTGACAGATTGATTAGAAGGTTATAATAGTATAAAGGAACATAAGAGACTCATCTATCACATTCAGGTGATCAATATTACTTCAAAGGACCTTATTTAGCAAATCAGAGTTGCATAGTAGATCATTCACTAGTTTGTCCTAACAGGTGTATCAATGAAAATCCTTTAACAGGGTGGACTTAACATTCCTTTAGAAATCTCCTAACAGAGTGCATACTTAACTATATTGTATAAATCCTTTCACAAGGTGGACCTAAAAGTCCTTATTGCTCCTAATAGGGCAGACCATCAGAAGTGGTCAATTGTAAGCCTTAATCAGACAAATTTATTACTGCATTTCTAAATCTTGTGGGTATCATCCCCACCCCAGTTTTACTTACTATTTGGAAGGTTTCTGGGTAACCAAATATTGTGTCAAGTGTTACGAATGCTTATTTCTTTTCTGTTCCATGCATGCAATTAGATTAGTCAATCTAATAAAGTATAAAAGTGAATAAGTTTTATTGGTTCCTGATTCACCCCCCCTCTCAGTCACCTAGCCCACAATATATTTCCAACACTATCTCTAGTGGATTGTTTCTTCCTAAGAGGAGAAATATTATTTTTAGGTAGTGAATTATGCTCTATCTTCAATCATTCATCATTGGCATTGGAGCCACTTCTTCATTGGTGGGATTCTTATCACCATTTTCTCTCTCTTATTGGGGGGTGAGATATTCATTGTACTTATATATGATTGATTCAATATTTGGGGGGACACTTGAAATCCTTCATATAGTCATATTTAGTACCATCTTGATTACATCTCCCACTTTTAGAGTGGAGTTTTTATCCACGTGGGTTTTTTTTCCTTTTTTTTCTTTTTAAAGAGACATCATTGGTTTGAGTTTCATTTCTTTGCATTGGTTTGTACATAAGTACCTAATCAGGCCTTCATTTTAAGGAATCATTCATGCTATTCATAATTAGCTTTTTATATTCTCCCTAAGTTTATCTTAAGTGGGGATGTTAGAGAAGTTAGGACATATTATCTAATTAGTTATTAATTGGGTCCTTTAATTATTTTTTACTTGAGCTAAACTTAGGTGCTTTATTCAACTAGAGTTTATTTCTCTAGCCTTAGTTTAGCTATAGTTGAGATTAATTTAGCTCCTACTTTGCATTGTTTTAGTTCTTCTAAATTTAGGATTAGTGAATCTCTTGCTTTCTATAAAGAAAGTCATTCATTCATTGTAATTGTGTATCTCCAACATTATTTGTGAAATCTATACAAAATTATAAGGGTTCTATAGAGCATATAATCTTTACTTGATCTCTTTTGCATGATAGGTTTTTTTTGCAGATGATTCTTGGCTCTTGTGGTTATTTCATCAACTTCTTTAGATATTTCCCAAGCAATGAGAATCCTAAGTCAATATATGGGTAAATCATGGATGGGTGCATTGGGATGTAGTTAAGAGAGTGTTTAGATATTTGAGGGGTAATTTAGAGTATTCCTTATGTTTTCATGGTTATTATGGTCAACCTGAACATTCTATGAGTATCTATGGATATTAGAATTCAAATTAGGTAGGTGACATTAACAATACAAGATCCACAAGTGGTGATTTTTTTATTATGTATGGTTGTTCTATTAGTTGGAAGAGTAAGTGGCAAGGTGTAGCTAGTTGGAAATATATGATGTGCCCAGTGACTGAGAGGGGGGGGGGTGAATCAAGAACAAATAAAACTTAATCCTTTTAATCCACAATTAGATTAACTTCTTTGTTTGAATGCATAGAACTTGAAAGTAAAGAAACATACACAACACATAACACAATATTTGGTTACCCATACACCTTCCAAAAGAAAGTAAAACTGGGGTGGGGATGATAACCACAAGATTTAGTAACAAAATATAAATTTAGCATGTTAGAGCTTACAATGACCACTTCTGATGGTCTGCCCTTTTAGTAGCATAGAAAGGATTGTTAGGTCCACCTTGTTAAAGGATTTTGTACAATACAATAAGTAATGCAACTCTGTTAAGAGATTTAGAGAGAGGAATATTAGGTCCACCTTGTTAAAGGATTTTTCTGATCCATGTGTGAGAATGAACCAATTGATGATCTGCTATGTGCAACTATGATTGCTGAATAAGATCCTTCTGAATATAACTGATCACCTGAATGTGATAGATGAGACTCTGTTGTCCTAAATACTTCTGCTCTTTAATCAAACTACCATTTGCATATCTTACACTTATACATATACATACATACATACATTTTGGATAAAACAAACTATCTTACATATATATCTTATCCAAGCAAATGACTCTACAAGTTGGCTTGAAATAAATAAAATGATATTTAATAATATATGCAAGGTCCGCTTCAAACTGTCACTCGGGTCCATAAGTCTACTCGAGTGATAAAATCTCACTTGGGTAATACTACAAATCACTTGGGTCATACTGATCACTCAGGTGATTTTGGTCACTCGGGCAACACTGATCACTCGGGACTTGCATAATGCTTGCTGGCTTGGTCGACATTAGATGACTAAGTGTTTTGACACTAATTGACAATATGTCTTTCCATAAGGTCTACAATCTCCCCCTTCAGAATTAGTGAAAAAAACACTTATCATTGAATTCTGTATCTGATATGTCAAAACTCCCCCTTATTGTCTGCTCAGGTTTTGACACTGCTTCTGTTGCTCAGGTCCAACTAACTCTGTTTTTGTGGTTTTCAAAAATTGTTTTTTTAGAGTATATTTTCTTCATTGTTCCACTATACATGTGTTTCCTCAATGATATTTCCCCTTTGTTTTTGAAAAAAATGCCAAAAGTGATATTTACAAGGTTATTCCAAAGTAGGATAGGAAATCACTATGTACCTTTAAAATCTGAGACAAAGTGTTGTCCCAATTGTCCTATAGCACCTTTATGATGTGCAATTCAATTTGTAGCTCTGCAGACAACTCTATCATTAGCTCTGCAACTAAGAAATTGTTTTCATGAATGAGTGTCTTTGCATGTGTTATACGTTTTTGATTCTTCTCTCAACAATTCATCCTGTAGATAAGTAAGATACTTGATCTTCATGAAGTGATTTGAACTAGTGCTCGATTCAAGTGCTAATTGCCTTGCACTTTCCTTCATTTTTGCATCAATCTTCACTATCTTATTCTTGATCTCCATAGTAAAGTTAGAGGTGTCACTTAAATTTACAAACAGTGCTACCACATTGGTCATGGTGGTTTCTAGAGTGCTGATGATATTGGTAAGCTACACCTGGTCAATTGCAATCTTCTTTGCAATTATTTCTAGAACCTTGTTCTCAAATTTCTTTTCTTATTTCTCGAGTAACTTCTCTTGACCATTCACATCTATGTTGAACTTGTGGACAATGTCAACAAGTTGGTCCATTATTGAGTCACTCTCATTGACTTCAATCTGCAATGCATCTACAAATATGCCTTTGACATCTTCAAGTACTTTATTCCTTTGCCTTTCCTTTCAGAGCTTCTATTGTGTAGCTCTTTTCTTCCAAAGTTCTCCCAGAATATCCATTTTCTCTACAGATAAGCTGGATTGATCCCAATTTGGAATCACAATTTCTTCATCAAGGTCTATCTCATCAGTATTTACTACTTTTTCTTTTCCTTTTGTCTTAGGAATCAGTGAAGGAACAATTTCCTTACCTTTACCTTCCTCATTCTTTTCTTTAGTATTCAATCCAATTAGGTCATTGAACTTTACAGTACCAATTGCTAAATCAATATTAACCGATGTGTCAATACTGGCAGTAGAAATATCTACCTTGTCTTTCAGCGACTCGGGTATGCTTGGCTCAGTAGTAAGTAGAGCCTGTTGCTCAGTTTCTACTTGTTTAGATGTGGATTCTGAAACCTTTTCCTTTCTCAAAGGTACTATATTCTGGATAGGAGATTGGGGTAATGATGCCATATTGTTCGGACAAAATGATCAAACTTCACTTTCAATCACAAATTCACACTGAATCGCTAAGGACCTGTTTGTTTTGCGGAATTGACCAGGAATTGGCATTTCTGAATTCCCAAAATGTTCAATTCCCTGTTTGGTTCCAAAATTAAAAATTGGAATAGGGTTATGCGAATTCTAATTTTGGGTCATTTTGAGCATTCCACAATTCCCCCTT
>MU223539.1:1681019-1706074 GCA_018584345.1 Thuja plicata
TATTCAACATTATTGTTCCTCTACCTTCAACTGGACAAGGTGTGTCATTTCCCATTCTTACTGATCCACCCTTGTAGTATTCAAAAGTCTCAAAATTTTGCTTATCACTGGTCATATGATGAGTGCAACCACTATCTATGATCCAAACATCATTTTTTCTAATTTTAGATATGAGAGTTGTTTCTACATACCTTTCTTCATCATCATTTGAATCATCCTTTACAACCACAAACACCATCTCAAAGTCTTCATCAGAATCGGTGTCAGTATCATCATCCTCGCATTTTTCTAGGTAGATGACCTTCTTTCCTTTGTCCTTATAGTCTCAGGTATCTCTTCTTTCTGATTGTCAGTAGCTTTTGTAATCACCTCTGTCAGACTTCTTCTCAAAAGATTTGTCATTACTTCTGTCATCTTTTCTTCGGTTAGTACATCTTGCAGCAAAATGTCCAATCTCTTTGCAATTAAAAAAAAAAAGTGGCAATTTACCTTTGCCTCTCTACATTCTTCTGGCCATAAGTGCTTCAATTTCATGAAGATCATCTTCTTCATTTTCACTATCACTATGTTTTCTCATAGTGTTTTTGTGACTTGATTTACTTATTCTCATAGAAGTTTTGAATGCAAACTCTATGTTTGGTAAGACACTATTATCAAATTTGTTCATCTCAAATGAAATCAATCTTCCAATTAAACTGTCTAGAGTAACATTTCTATTTGCTACTGCTCTCATTTCTTGAATGACAGACACTCTAATAGTATAAGTAGGCAGTAAGGTTCTTAGAATTTTACTTACCACTATATCTTCTTCTAGTACACCTCCAACTCCTAGGATAGCATTGACTACTTCTTTAATTCTTGTGCTGTACTAAGTGATGTTTTCTCCTTCTTTCATTTTGAGATCATCAAACTTTCCTCTAAGGCTTTCTGCCTTGGCTCTCAAAACATTTTTGTCACCATAATGTATAAGCTTCAATTTGTCCCACATCTGCTTTGCAGTTTTGCATTCTTTGACATCTTCAAATTTAGCATCGGAGAGTGAGGAAGCAAGCTCTATCATCATGTCATTATGTTCATGATTCTCTCTCATTTTTTCAACTATTGGTGCTCCTGTGGGAAACACATATTCAGTTTCTAGGAATTGAGTAACATCATTACCAATACCTGATAAGTGGAGTCTAGTTCTGCTCTACCATGAAGAAAAATTATCTTTGTTCAACTTGGGCACATCTCGTCTGTTCATCTTGTGATCTTTGGCTTAGGTCTTGAAACCTTCCTTCTAAGAACACAAGCTCTGATACCAATTGTTAGTAATAATTGAGAGGGTGGGGGGGGGGGGTGAATCAGTGGCCTCAAAAACTTATCCCTAATCTAACCACCAATCAAATAAACCTCAGATTATTATGTCGATAGAAGATGCATGCAATGAAATACTTATAATGATTAACTGTCTGTTGATTTTCCTTGTCTGTCCTTATTCTCCTTGATTACCGACAAGCAGTATAACTATTTACTGAAATACGGTGAATATGCAGAGTATACCGATAAATCTAGAAATGCATATGTGAAATGTAAAACGGTAAAGTAATAAACCATACACACATAACACATGGATTTTAACATGGAAACCCTGTTAGGGAAAAAACCACTGGGACCGGTACCCCAAATTTTCACTCTTCTGAAGTGAGCCCTGTTAGGAGCCAACCCTGTTAAAGGTTAAAAACACATTGTTAGGTGTGACCTTGTTAGAGGATTTTACACATATAGGTTGTCACTTAGTATCGGGCATCTAATGCTGCCATCCTTGAATCAGCCTCTCTCGTAGAATATCAATAGGCATCGGGCATATCCAATGCTACTTTCATGAATCAACCTTTTTGGCACTCCTTGGGATGTACCTCAATATATAGAAGACTGTTAAGTCCTTCTCTATTAAGAGACTTGATGCTTGAATGGTTAAACTCAAAAAAAATGATCTGTTTCTAATGCAACTTGAATTGCAGATTTTTAGATCTATTTATGTACATTACCTCTCTGATCAATGTTTCAATTCAATTCTTTTGTGCTCCATACTTTCTGCTCTGTGATCCTGTGCTTCCTATTCATCGGTGTCTGTAGAATTCCTTAGCTCTCCTTAAGCTTGATTTGATCAGTACTGCATGAAGTTGTTCTTCATCAGTTTCTTTTTAGCATCCTCTTTCTATTCACTCCCCTTAATCCCCTTTTCATGTGATATGGAAATGAATTAAGCTTGTCTCTTATATAGACATGATATTCACTATTTCTTGATTCTTGATTCTTGGCATGAAAAGCAATCCAGCCAATTTGATTTAAAGCATAACTCTTGATTTGTCTCGTAGTTATCTTTATGGCAACTGTATAAATCAGGTTTAAATCAATTACTTAACTATGGTCGAACAAAACAAATAAAACAACCAGTTAAGTCTATCTTTAGCTCTTGCCAACTAGATATTTTGTCATTTTCTGAATTCTCTGTTCCTTCGGTCAACTCTTTAGTTAGTCATCGGTTACAACTGCCAGTTCCGTCGGTGTGACTCCAGTTGGCTTCGGGATCTCTATCCGTCGAGTATCATTGGATTTTTGCTCATTGGGAAACTCTGTCTTCTGTTCATTGGGTATCACTATGACTTTCATCTTTACCTTTACCAATGGTGTGCACTCCGTCGGTTTTTTTGTCACTTAGTGAATACTTGACTTTTATGCATTGCTAAAAGCATAAACTTTGTTCCATTGATTCTCTGAAGTCTTTGGCATTATGTACATGACCGTATAGATGATATCAAGTTGACATCAATGACAATACAAACCATTAACTGATTTAATGCCTTGCATTATCTTCAACTTAACATTATCAAACATTTAATCAGTTACATGTCATCAAAAATTGGAGAAGGTTGACACTTTGATGAATGTTGTAGATGCATTGACAAAATTGGTGAGCATAAAGAAGCTTAGATGGTGTTCTAGTTCTATGACCCTCTTAGCCCCTATAATTGATATAATGGCTATTTGAAAGGTCTTCAACAAGTGGGGGAACGTTGGAATTAAGGTGTCTCAACCTTTGCAAATCCTAGCATTGATTATTGCAATATTTGATATATTTATTTATTTAATTTTCTACAAATGTCTAGTCATCTAGAGGGACCCACAAACTACGTGAAATCCTACTTGGTGGTGACTATATGATACATATGTTGTGCATGTGGAGGTGGGAAACCAAATTTGAGGATCTTGTATTTAGTATATGTAGATTGCAAGTGTCATGTTATGACATATTTATGACATTAAGACATAATCTATGATGGTTATTATGACACACTTACATATGAAAACCTATGACAAATTTTGTGACAAAATGGACAAGTGGTAGGAGATACCTTTTAATGGAGAAGGTGCGATGCTCAATTTGGGTTATGACAGGTTATAAGAGAATGTCCTATTATGTTCAGTATTGAGAAATCCTCTTACAACTGTAAGTGTTGTAAGTTATGATTTAATATTTTTGACAACTCTAAGATGTGTAAGAGCCATCTACATACCTCATGATACTAAATCTCGGGCACTCAAATTAGGAGTTTTGAATAGGGATTCATTTGGAGATGTACAAGTGTCACTTGCACGCTTTTTGGAGGTTGGAAAATAGAGCCAAGTATTTCGCATGTCCCCGTCTTGTATCTTCATCTAGCAACTACCTCTTGAGCTATATTTCTCTATTTAAGATTGTCTTGGAGAGAATTATGCATGTAATGTATAATAGGTGAATTTTTATGCTATGAGAATCAATCTAGATTGTGGGTTGTTAGTAAACTTTATTGAAGAAGTAGTGTACTTCTATTTTATTGTAATGATTATTTCAATAATACAAAGTACTATGCTTTTGGAGTGTTGGTTTTCTCCCCCAAAAGGGTTTTGGCACCCATGTATATCATGTGCTCATTGTGGTATATCTTTATACATGTTTATTATTTCCTTATGAATATTTTACTTATTCTGCAACATTTAAGATTTGTAAAGAAAATTTGCACTATCCCTCCCACTAGATTAGCACTAGGAATTATTTTTTATAGCTTAGCTTCCTTTCAATATTTTTACCTGACATTTTCCTCTCATTGATTTTGGTGTTCCCCTTTATGCAATACACAAATTAAGAAGGCATATCATTAATATTTTTTTTCTCAATTGTATACTTCACATGCACTAAATTAGGAGAAAAATGTGAGGCAAAATTTTTATTCCTTGTAATTTTCTTCTTTGTATTAGATATTTTGTGTGAGTGACCTCAGTGCATTACCCTAGCACATAATTTTGACCAAGTTGACACTTGCACTAGCTTGCAAATTAGAATTACTTTAAGAAGAAAAATCTTAGATATTCATTTATAACTCTCCTGGATCTTATAATATCATTGCTTGCTTAGTTCAAAATTGTAGATGTAGACTTGAACTCGTTCATGGTTTTAGACCTACAATATTAACTCAATTTCATAAATCTAAAATTAAGTATGGCCTAAAGATGACTCATAAACTTATCATTATGTATTGAATCCTATGCCTAAAAAGATCAAACTATGAGTGCCCAATATGTATAAATGGACATCACCCACAATCATCCTCCATCATGTAGATCAATCACTACAACATCTTCTATAATCATAAGCACTCATCCCTTTGACAATCTTATTTTGCATCAACCATCTCAATTACATTAGGTTTTGAATTAGCAAGTACCAACATCCTAGTTCTTTAACTAGGTCACTTCATTACCTATTACATTGTTTTGTTTTTTAAGATATCATTATTATAATTAATTATATATGACGATTAGTATATTTTCTACTTGCTTCATCAACACTATTGAATCAATCGATGTGATATGATAAAGGCATAGGGAGGGAAGTAAGTTTAATTCCATTCTCTAGCATAACAAATTCCTTGATGATATTCCTTTACACCACTGCATCTCTTCTTGTAACCTATGTAGGAGTATACAAATCTTTATTGTAGGTACTAAAGTTTAGAAGACCCAAGGTTTAGGGCCACATGACATCAAGTTCAAAGCCACACTATATATAGATTAATATTGTGGATATGATTTTTAGAGACACAAGTACAAATGCAAACTAGGTTTGTACACACACATTTCACAAATTCTAATAGTCTTAGTTCCGGATCTCAAATATAGTTTTTAGAATTTGTGTATCAATCTCTTGCCATAGTCTTGTCAATCACTTGCAATTTATTTCTATTTCAATTCTCAATCAAATACTCAATGTAAGAATAAATTCTATTATCTAGGTTGCTAATGACATTGCTTGTTAATTAATCAATTCCCTCATATAACTAGGTCAAATAATTTATTTCTTTTCACAAGTATTGATGTTTCAATATCAACGTGTGACCATGCATCTTTTATGATTCTAGTATTATTGGAGACGTGTCTATTGGACAATGACATGAACATGTTTAAAAATCTTTAATGTCATATTTATTAAACAAATTGATTTACGATTTTATCAATTCAATCATACACCATCTATATAATAGAATTGTTGACAAATTTATTCTATATCTTAATCATAATCAAGAAATATACTATTGTTAACCAATTAAACTATGGTGAAAAATTTTCACCATTATCAAGACACAACATTATCTCGACCAATTTAATTTTTTCTTGATGAAAATAATATAAATTAATATACAAAATACAATAGAATAATGAAAATTGGCTGATTGACAAGACTATGGTTATAATTTGTTGGCAGATTTTGTAACCCCAATTCAATATTATAATGTATCGACAGGTTTTCTTACTGGTTCTTTCTATATAGAACCCTTGAACCCGGTTTTATATTAAATAATATATATATAATGACTAGTCCACTTTTGTTTAAAAAAACAAAAAACAAAAATTGGGAATGCAGGTATACCAAATCAAATCTACACACCCCAAAAAAAAAAAAAAAATATAAAGACGTTTAATTTCTATCCGTTAGGTTTAATTTTGGGGTGGAAGTTGGCCAACAGAGAAATTCCGTTTTCTTGCCGTACAATTAATGGCGTTTGAAGCTCTATATATTTCCACCTATGCATTCCCATTTCTTCCAATTTTAAGTAATTTATTGATTAGCATTCTGTTAAGTAGCAGAAAGAAATATGGGAGAAATGAGCGGCGAAAAGTTCTGTTACTTTTTGTTCAACATCGCTGGACCTGTTCTGCATATTGACGGAGAAGCAGAGACTCTGGCTCTGGGAATAATCAAAGAGCAGGCAGTTCGGGAACAGACGGAGATGGAACAAGTTAGTTCTGTCAGCAAACGGGAAAATTACAAAGTTCTAATCTCCCAAGCATGACAGACAATTTGGGGATTATCAAATATAAGTACTAGTGTGAGTTGTGATTTGGGATATGGGGTTCATTTAATAAATCTTACAGTGCCGATTTGACACAGTTAAGATATAATATATTTCCTACTAGTTATTGTATTCCTTTTGTTATGTTTAATCCATTGTTACAAAATGTAACAGATCTATTTCTCTAGCATAAGATTGTGAGTTTCAACAAATATGGGATAAATTCATAAAATTTAATAAATTAAATAGTTATATTGTGATTATGATATTTCTATTAGAAGCTGGTACCAATTTTTTGTAAAGCTGTGTGCAACTTTTTGATCGCCGTTTTGAATCACTCTGTATGATTGGTGATTCCGTTTCAGGAAGAAGCATAAAGTCAAACACATTTTCAATGTATTCAATGTATGATTTTCGAGTCAAACACATTGACCCATATTTTGTGAGTTTCAACAATTGTGGGATAAATTCACATAAAGTAATATTAACTAAATAACAATATTGTGATTATCATATTGCTATAAGGATTCAACTATGTAGTTTTTAATGAGTTTGTTGTGGATAATATCTCCCACTTATGCTGTGATTATTAAAATGCTTGGAATACTAAAGAGTGAGGGTACAATGGTCTCAACATGTTCCCCTCTTTGGAAAGCCTTGCGTTGAAGGATTGAACTATGGAAACTACTATTGAAGCTAGCGTAGGGTTTCCCAAGTGACATCTTTTAGGTCTAATCCTTGCCACTAAATCAAAATCTTTGTGATGGTGCAACTATAAAGTGACTGCAATTGTTGGCTCAAAAAACCTTAGGCTCAAGGATAATAGATAATTTTTGTTTGATTTACAAAGTGTTGACAAAATGTGAACATGTTGACTAAGAAGCTTCTTTGAACATGAGAAATGGAAAATAAGATCTATTTTGGAGGATGGAGGAAGACGTTAGCATAAATAATGCAGTGATGCATTGATGAAGATTGGTACAAATTTTATGACAGGTGAATCAATTATTTGGTTGTCATTGATGTCAACTAATTGACTTAGTGTTTTAAGTATGTTACCAGATATTGTGTAAGAGAATCATGATTTGCAGTATGTTTCTAGAATTGCTATTCTTATGGAAGGTTATATCATGTGTGGTGATGTTAACTTTTCCATTGCGACTCTTGATATGGAGAATTAAGTTGGTTATGTTTGATTGGACTCAAAGCGGGTAATTGCTAAAACAGTTAGTGATAGACAATAAGTGATTTGAATGTTATCTCAAATTGCTAAAGTATTTAATGGAGCGGTCATAGTCTATTATTGTAAAAATGTCAAGGTACCATGTTTACGAGCGCGACTCATAATGTTAACTGGTGCAACTACTTTAATTGACTGGAAGCGGTGTTAACAAAATGAACAGGTAACCAAGACAAAGTTCTTGAACAAGCTATGAGGATTTGTAGATTGGTGAAGGAATTCAATGTGGCAAAAGGATCGGTGATAATTTTTGTAAAGTAGAAAGTTAGTTCTGTGATTTGTGAGACTCACTTGACATCACATTGATCGAGCTATGCGTTTGAGGAGGATTCTTCAAGAAGTTTCTTTTGGTCAAACAAGGTTTTGAAAAAGGCTCAACTACCAAGGTAAAATCTACGAGCAAGCTAACGTGGTTAGATAAAAATGTTTTATGAGTGTCTAGATATATTGTATCTTACCTAAGATGATCTGGATCATTCATATATCAGATCTAGGGTTTATTTCAATTCAGTGGAAGTAATTCTATATATTGGAAAGTTGAAGAAGAAGTTATGTGCTGATTGCGAATTGTAGAAGGATTCAGTGACGGAGCAAGTGAAGGAATCAAGTGCGATCAAGACAAGGAAGAGTATACAGTATGATGATATATTTCAAAGCTTAAATAGATATGATTATGCAGAGGTAGTGCAATTTTCACATATCATTTTATCTGTTACTTTCTAATCATTGTAACAGTGAAATCCCCTAACAGATCTTTATTGTAAATCCTCTAACAAGGTGGCATTCTAATTGAATGTTTTAAGTCCTTTAACAAGGCCTCTCCTGACAGGGCAAAGATCCTAATAGGTCTTAGGCAAATCCCTTAACCGTGTAACATCTAACAGTGTTTTGTAAACCTTTAACATGGTAAGCTCCTAACAGGGCGTATTCTAGAAGAGTACATATTTTGTGGGTATCATCTCACACCGTGGTTTTTTTCCCAGTTGGGTTTCCACGTTCAATAAATATGGTGTTTACATTGTGTGATTAATTACTTGTGGATATATGCATTGAAAGTTTTACTTATGTTAGATGATATTGAAAGTTTTGGTGCATAGAGTTTAAAGAAGTTAAATTAGGCGAATTTGTGGATTATTGATTCACCCCTCCCCTCTCAGTAATTAGACCTATATTAATAGAAGTGCCAACTTTTATCCCATACTTCTCATCTGTTGTAGTATATAAAATGTTCCACATTAATTGGGTGCTAACTTCCATATGCCTCTAAGCTTGAGGTGCATTTTCTTATATGCTAACATGTAGGAATGTTAGGATAAGGTGACATTATCCTTGCAATCGTAAGCATTCATATCTAGGAGTTGATGATTACAACCCACAAGGTAAGAATCATTTGCAAGTACACCACCTATAACAAAGATAAATCAATCAAGATAATTTGCACAACACAACTTGAGAATTTTGTATTGATTGCATAGAATGAATTGATATTACAAATGGAATTGAATGACATTAATTACAATGCATAGATGAATTGATTTTATAGAAAAAATAGCTCTAATAATAGGGAAAAGTTATCTAGAGCTAGGAAAGCAAACTAGAGCCCAACTAGATTAAACTAATTTAAATTAGGCTCAAATAAAGCTCAACTAAGTGAACTTAAAATAATAATACATGTGCTCAAACATGCATATACATATTCTTGAGCATATGCACAATAACAAATATACATGATGCAACAAACATATGTATGTGCAAAAAATATGCATGATTTAACTCCCCTCCCCTCACCCCCCCAAGTAAAACTTAGGGAGAAGTAAAAAACTCTAAGCATGAAATGCAAGAATGAATTACTCTCGATAATAAGGCTTGATTAGGTACACATATACAAACCAATGCAACTCTCACAAACAAAGAAAAATAAAAAATATAGTAGGATAAAACTCCTTTCCAAAAGAGAGAAAATATAATAAATGCACTAGTGAAAGAATGACTCAATGTGACCCCCAAGGATTTCTTCTTTCACAATAGAAAAATTGAATATACCCCCATAAGAGAGAGAAAAAGAGGATTAAAGTCCCGCAATGAAGAAGTAGCTCCTGTGCCAATAATGAATGCCTAAAGACAAAATATGATCCACGACCTGCAAACAACATTTTTTCCCTTAGGAATAAATAGATCCATTGGAAATAGGATAAGTCACTCATATATATTAGAAGAAATAGGAATCCAAATCCAAACAGTGTGTGCCTCTCGAAGGTACTCAACTGCCCACATGTCTAAATAAAAATATACTAATCAATTGAAGAAAATGAAAAACACTATGAAGAGAGTTGATGAACAACCTCAGAAGACACTAAATATGGGATGAGAGGAATGCATAACTTGTTTTCAAAGAGGAAGTCGAGATCCTCAAATATGTTTGAATAATGTTTGCAATGTGTGACTCAACAAATAACCCTGCAATATTTGGCAATAAATCATCCCACAAAGTTGAAACTAGATGAGAACTATGTTTCTCCTACTCCAGTTGTCCTTGTTGATCCTACTCTAGTTGTCCTTGATGGAAAACACACTAACTTGTAGTGTGTGGTAGAGCTATTCATATCAGGTGTGGCAGTGATATATTGAGATTATTGAGATGTTAATAGTGATATTAGGTGTGGTGGTATTATGATGTTTAATGTTTTCCATTATATATTGATCAAGAATATTAATGCCATGATGTTCATATGATGTCCATTGATTGAGAATCTACACAATGTATTGTGTTTGTTTACAACGATACAATGGTATGTTGACAATGATATTAGATGCAGTTGCATATTGATCATCATGGCAATATTAGTGTTTCCTGTGGTATATTTGTGAAATTGAATCACTATGTTAGTGTTATGTATAAATGGATAAATGTCTTGATTGCAGTAATATTGATCTCATAGTTTATATATGCAGTACATAATGCAATGATAAAGTTTATATCTAAGTTTAATTATTAGATTTGAAAGGATAAAGGGTTCAAGATGATTACTAGTAAATGCCTTTGGGGTCACCCCCTTAGTAACCCTCTGTGCATTTATATCATTCTTAGTGTTTGTCGATGACATTAGTGCATTTGATAATGCCTTTCTTATCGACACTTTATGGGGTAAAGATTAGTTTGATGTTAATGCCACTTCGACATTCATAACACAAAACATATGGTACATTTGGGTTTCATTTGGAAACCCTAGCTCTTTCGAGCTAGGGTATTTCCCGTTAGGGCACACAATTTGGAAATCACACATATAGTTCTTAGGTGGCCGCAAAGATAGTTCTTGAAATTTTTGACAGAGAATTGGTTTGCTGAGTAGTTATCATTGATCTTGTTGCAAACGTAAATGAGAAGAAGTCGTGAAGGAAAAGAAACCATGATTTGGAAAGATTTGCAGGATGGGTATTATTCCAAGTGTATTTGTTTCATACTCTATTTTTTTTTAGTGTGTTTAAATTTGTTATCCATTGTTTAAGAACCTATTCACGTCGTTGTAAGTTATAGGTTTATGATTCCATTTTTTGTAAAGAAACCCTTATCAGGTCTGGTTTATGTTAACTCAAGTTTTAGTTTGTCAGGTCTTTGAATGCATGTGTTAGTCTGTGTCTTGGTCATTCGTATATTCCATATTAAAAACTTGATTAAAGGTTTGTGTTTTTGTCTTTCATAACATATGAAATCTTATCAACTCGTATTTGTGTTTACTGGACTAGTACAATTAGTCACCTTAACTCGACATGAATAATGTTCTTTCCTTGACTCCAAATTTAAACCCTAATTATGAGTTGAGGGTGTTAAAACAATGTGAAATTATTACCATTTGTTATGTTTCTTGTATTTGTTACCTAATTTTCCCATTCTGTCAATTTTGGCTACAAGTGGAGTAAATGAGGCCCCCACAAGGGTAGAGCCTAGCTTGTATGAATTCTGCATGATTCCTGGTCATTATCCTATTCTTTGCATTTTTTTCTAGGTCTCTGGTTTACCCTTGTTTATGTTTGAAGACCTAAGTGCAGGAAACCCTTTGAAATTCATGTTAAAACCCTAGCTTGTTCACGAATTCTTCTATTTTTGAGTGACTTAAGTGATTTATTAGCCATGTGTGCATTAACATCTCCTTGTTTATCTCTTATTCGTGTGATCACTGAAGGAGATGGAATATTCTCTTTCCATCTGAAGATCAAGCGTAGGCCGTTGATTTGATTTTGATCATGTGTTGTGCGCATAATCTCAGAATGAAGCTGGAGTTAGTCAAAGTGTTCCATGACTTGATGACTTAGTCTATCTCATGATCTCCAGATAAAATCAAGGTTCAGTTCTGGTTGGTTTCTCACCTTAGTTGCGTAATCGCTGAATGAGATCAAGGGTAAGTCATTTCCTCTAAGATTAAACATGGGTCATCGATGCAAATCAGATCTTGTGGTTTGCGCTAACTCTCAGGATGAAGTCAAAAGTCAGGAAAGATCAGGAGATTATGTGCAGATCATTGATTCAAAGATGATCCTGTGGATGGCGTGAAATCTCAAAATGACCCCTTGGGTTAGCTTTTCATCCAGCGACTTTGAGTTTTCTTCAGTCGCCGAATCTCAGGATGAACCATGGTCAAGGATGTTAAGTAAATTTTGGTTTAGGGTTTCCAGGATGATCTAAGTCATCGATCATATTTTGATCTTGTGGTTCTCTCATAATCTCAAAAGGAAATGGAATATTCTTCTATTGTCTGGAGATTAAGTGCAGATCGTTGATCTTGGTTTTAATCTTATGGTTGGCATGTGATCTCATGATAAAATTTGAGTTAAGGAGATGATCTAGCGACTTAGAGACATGAAGGATTTCAGACACTTGAGGTTAAAGATGAGTCAAGGCTGATTCAGGGCTAAGGTTGAAAGGATGAATTTGACACAATGAGGGTAAGGAGTTGGGGACTAGGGCTCTCCCAACTACCAAACCAACTTGCTAAAGGAATGCAGAAGCAACAACAACATAGTGAGAGAATAAATAGTAGAAATCCTTTTCATTAATGGATCAAAATCATTACATGCCAGGCTACAAGGCCTTCCCGGTTTGGGCCATATACATTCAATGAATTAGAAATTGATCTTCATACATGCGAGGTCACAGACCTACCTTCCAAATATTTCAATACTGAATCTTCTATCTTCTACAACTGATATCTAAAAGCCTACTCTCCAACTTCCTAAAACTAAGAATATAGAAACAAATATATACAAGTGTCCAAAAAAGAGATCGGTGCTCAAATCCATAAGTGAGACCTAGATTTAGGTCCACACAGATCCCAATGAGAGACCCCAAATCAATTAAGTCATGAAATTAACTGAAGAAGTCAGCCACCAGATCCAACTCCAAAATAAACAACTCGGGAAAATGATGACTGAGGAACAGAGTGACGCAGGCAAGGAACACCCTGAGAAACATGAAACAAAACCTGAGCTTCAAAAGAGAAACTTGAGCAACATAAAATAAACAAGCACGCCCGAGAGATAGAACCTGAGCAATAGAAACAAGCATGCTTGAGTGATAGAGCCTGAGAAACAGAGACCAAAGAATAACCAAGTGACATACCCGAGAAAAAAATAAATTCCCGAGAAACCTCCAAACAAACTAAAGAACAAAACAAACATCTTTTTGGTTGAGCAGGATTTCCAATGACCCAAGATGCTCCTATATCAGACACCTAGGGTTAATAGAAATGATTCCCCAAATCATGTATCAGGTCCAACCTGAAATGAATCCAACTTAGATTGAGAAATCCAAGATGAGTCCTCAATCAGTCTTTTCTTCCACTTTACCATATACTTCATGTATTCCTTTCCTCTTGTACTTGTGCCAATTCTTTGTTTCAAAATCTTCTCAACTTCCTCTATCTACTTCTTAGAATAATCACTTGGTATTGTCACTTCTTCATCAGGTTCATGATATTCATACAAGTCTGAAATATTGAATATAGGTGATATATCCATGTCATCAGGTAATTCAACTTCATAAGCATTTCCACTATCAAATCTTCTCAGTATTCTGCAAAGACCAAATTTCTTCATCTTCAATTTACCATAAGTTCCAATAGGAAATCTTCCTTTCTTCAAATGAACCATTAAAAAATCACCAACTTAAAATTTTTTATGTCCTCTTGATCTGTCTGCACTATCCTTGTATTTATGATTACTTTTCTCCAACTTATGTTTTACATCTTCATGCAATGTCTTCATGAACTCAGCAAATTCCTCTACTTCAACACTTCTTTTCTCTTCCCCAACAATATCTCTCAAATCTAATATACCTCTTAGTTGTGTGCCATGAACAATCTCATAAGGTGTCTTTCCAGTACTTCTATTCACTGAACTGTTGTGTACAAATTCTTCTTGTGTCAACATCAAATACCAATGACTTGGTGTGTCTCCAACTAGGAATCTTAACAAGTTACCCAAAATTCAGTTTACAACCTCTATTTTTCCATCAGTTTGTGGATGAAATGTCGAACTAAACTTCAATTCAGTATCCAACTTTTTCCAGAGTGTTTTCCAAAAATAGTTACAAATTTACTATCTCGGTCAGAGATGATACTCCTCGGTAATCCATGCAATCTGACAATTTCCTTAAAGAAAATATATGCTATATTTACTGAATCTAATGTTTTCTTACATTGTATGAAATGTACCATCTTAGAAAATCTATCCACAAAAAAAAAAATGGAATCATTACCTCTTGCTGTCCTAGGTAAGCCAAGAACAAAATCCATGTTGATATCACTCCAAGGTTTCTCAGGAACACTAATTGGTGTATACAAACCAGTATTCTGACTCACTCCTTTTGCAACTTGAAAAACTCCACAACTTTTCACAAACTTTTGAACATCCTTATATAACCGAGGCCAAAAATACCTTTCCTTAAGTAAACTCAATATTTTATCAATACAAAATATTCTACCAATCCACTACTATGTTTCTCCCTAATCAGATTAGTTCTCATTGAACCTCTTGGTATGCACAACTGAATACTTTTGAACAACATATCTTACTGAATGAAATAGTCTTCATACTTACTTGATTGATTTGAATTAGGTGCATTTGAATTAGGTGCTTTGCAAACTCTCCACTACTTAGAAAAAAACAAGATCACTTTCATACAAACTCTTCATGTCATCAAAACCAAGAACTTCAATTCTCATTTCAGTCAATAAAGATCTTCTTCTACTCAATGCATCAGCAACTCGATTAGAAACTCCACTCTTATGTTTAATCACAAATGTGAAACTCTGAAAATACTCTACCCATTTCATATGTCTCTGATTCAACTTATTTTGACTACCCAAATACTATAAAGCCTTATGATCAGTATACAACACAAATTCATTTGGCATCAAGTAATGTCTCCACTTATTCATAGCTTGAACAATAGCATAGAATTATTGATCATAGACATAATATTTCATTTTTGCATCATTCAACTTTCACTAAATAAAGCAACATGTTTACCTTCTTGAGTCAACACAACTCCAATTACACTTCCACTTGCATCACATTCAACTTAAAATACCTTATTGAAATTAGGTAATGCTAAGATAGGTAGTTCAACAACTTTCAACTTCAAATTCTCAAAACTCTTATCAGCTCCATGTGTCCATTTGAATTCTCTTTTGTCTCCTCTCATTTTCTCAGTCATAACATTACAAATAGAACTGAAATTTTTGATAAACTTCTTGTAAAAACTTGCCAATCCATGAAATGATCTTACCTCGCTGACATTCTCAGGTGTAGGCCAACTAAGTATAGCTTCAAACTTCTCAGGATCCATCTTCAAACCATCAGCTAAAATTACAAAACCCAAATACACAAGTTCTTCTTTCATGAAGGAACACTTTTACAGATTTATCAACAAATTTTCCTCTTTCAATCTATACAACACTTGTCTTATATGCATCAAATGCTCTTCTCTAGTCTTACTGAATATCAAAATATCATCCAAGTATACAATCACACATTTATTCAAGAATTTCTTCAAAAATTCATTCATTAACCTCATAAATGTACTTGGTGCATTAGTTAAACCAAAGGTCATAACCAACCACTCATACAAACCTTCCTTTGTTTTGAAAGAAGTCCTCCATTCATCACCTTCTCTAATTCTGATTTGATGATATCCACTTTTCAAATCAATTTTTGTAAAATATCTTGCTCCACTCAAAGAATCCATTATGTCATCCATTCTCGGTATAGGAAAACTATACTTCACTGTGATCTTGTTAATTTCTCTTGAATCAGTGCACATTCTCCATTCTCCATTCTTCTTAGGTGCTAACATAGCAGGTACTGCACATGGACTCAAAATTTCTCGGATCAAACCTTTATTCAGAAATTCATGAACTTCTTGGTTAAGCTCTTCATTCTCGGCCGGTGTCAGCCTATGTGGTGCTTTGTTTGGTAAACTAGCTCCAGGAATCAGATCCACATAGTGACTAATATCTCTCATTGGTGGTAAACCATCAGGTACATTATCTAAAATTATCTCCTTGTACTCAGTGAGTAACTTCTCAACTTTTACAGGAATGTCATATTCTATATGCTTACTTGGTTTGTTAGGAATTAATGCATAGAAAATATCATTTCTTTTCAAATCCTTAACAAATTGTCTACCTTCCATCAAACAAACTTTCATAGATGTACATATTTCACTAACAGATTCTTCAACCAAAGGTAACAAAATTTGCTTCTTACCATTAACCCAAATAGAATATCTATTCAATCTTCCATCATGTATAACATGTCTATCATACTGCCAAGGTCTACCCAACAAGATGTGACAACAATCCTTTGGAATAATATCACACAACACCTTATCATAATACTTTCAAATTTTTAGATTCACAAAAAATTGTTCACTGTCCATTAGTGTGTGGTCATCCTTGATCCATGATATATGATAGGGCTTCAGATGCTTCATCCTTTCAAACTGAACCTTTGTGACCATTTCCTCAGATGCCAGATTCTTCAAGCTTCCACTATCAACAATCACCTTCCAAACTTTGTGTGCAACTCTACATCTGGTCTTGAACAAACTTTTCCTGACAGGATATTTCTTATCTTTCTCACTCCATAGTATTCTTCAGATCATGAGATTTCCTTCCTTCTCAGCTTCATTTGGTGTCTCTTCTTGCACCAAGGCATTTATTCTACTACCAACCTTCTTGCTTGCACATGTGCATTCAAAATATTTATGTCCTTCCTCACCACAATTGTAACAAGTTACTTGGAACCCTTTTCTACTATAACCACCTAGGGAGTAATTGCCTCTTCCTCGGTATGAGATTCCACCTCTCCATTCAATCTTTCCTTTGTCTTGATTTGTGTCTCTAATTGACTTGTCTGGTTCAGATCTACTATTTTCACCATGAGATCTCCCTCATCCTCTAGGGAATCTACCAGCTCTTCTTGTTTGTCTTTGTTCATATCTTATGTTCAACTTTTCCTCAGCTTTTAGGGAAAATTGATATGCCTCCTCAATGCTTTCCATCTTGACCAAACTGATCTCATCTTGTATGGAACTTCTCAAACCATTTAGGTACCTTGCTACTCTTTCCACTTCATCTTCAACATGTCCATATTGATGTCCAATCTATAGAATTCCTCAGTATAGTATTTTATTGATCTGTCTTTCTGCTTCAAACTTTGCATTTTCCTAATTAGGTTAATCTTATAATCACAAGGTAGAAATTTGCCTTTCAATTTGTTTACCATCTTATCCCATACCTTGATCTTATCTTTACCTTTCTTCTTTCGATCCAATTGCAAATGTTCTCACCATAAGGATGAATGATCTTTCATCTTTGTGCTTGCAATCTTCACCTTCTCATACTCAAAATATTTTTCCATCTCAGTTATCTAGTTAATCAATTCATCAGAATCCAAATTTCCACTATACTCAGGAGGATTAAACTGAGGTGTGGATTTCAAACTTGTCAAGGCTCGCATGAATCTTTCCTCTTTCTGATTCATCAGAGGTGCAGGTGTGTGTGTGTATTTGGGTACCTGATAAGAGAGACACAACACATCGATAAGTCATTGCATTAGTTCAAAATGGTTAGACAAGCATGTAAAAGCACCTAATATAGACCTATTGCCTGCTAACTAGGAAGAGTGTAATTAGTAACATAAAAGCCCTCAGTTTATGCTACAATCAGTGACATATACGACCTAGTATGAAGTATTTTATATTATAAACAAGCTAAAAAGATGAGAAAGCATGCATTCTAGCTCTAAACATGAAAGTAATAACAATGCAAAAGCATGATTTAAGAAGTAAAATGTTAGTCTAGTATTAATTCAACAGCATAACAATGCATTTGTAATCTAAGATTAAGGCTTATTTACTCTCAAAAATGGCTTTTATTTATAGAAGAAAGAGAGAGAGGGGGGGACAAGGTGAATTAATGAGTTAAGGGACTCATTAATGGAGGTGTAAGAACCATTAATGCCCAAGGCATTAATAAGGCATGGAGGAGACATAGGCTTAAGGCATCTTCATTAATAAGGCATTAATGAAAGCCTTAAAGAAGCAAGGGAAGGGTGTAAGAGGGTGGCTTGAGAAAGTGGACCTTAAGGAAGTCAAGCTTGAGAAAGTGGACTTTCTCAACTGGGTTGAGTTGCTAAACATTCCTTAATGGAATGTGACAACATTAGGATTAGGATTAGATTAGCAAAGGTGAATGGGTTGAGAAGGGCTAGAACCCAGGGTAGAAGTGGTTGAGATAGGTTAGGTTGGGGTTTAGGGGAATATTAATAAATGAATTAAACTTATTTAATTCATTTAAAAATATAGGAATTAAGTATTTAAACAATGAAATTGCTTTTTAATAATTAATTAGGACTATAGCTATTTTAATTAGATTAAATAGGCTAGGGGAATGGGTTATTTGGAAATGGATAATTTTTTTAAGGATTTATTTTATTTCCTTTATAATTAAATACTATAGCCATGTTTGATTTAATTGGTCTGAATTGATTTAAATCATATGGCTATAATAGTTAATATAATTTAGTGATAAAAATCACCTAGGACATTAAATTGATTCGAAGAATTATGCCAAGCAGTAACAGGATCGTTTGGACATAATCGAGGCTATGATCATACTTAGGTCAAATAGGGTCCGTAGTTGGAACATACCAAATTTGGGTGGTTACATTTGCCCCTCTTTGAATTGATGTGTGAGCAGCGCATTGATTCAAAGAAAGTTTTTGATTTTGACTTCAGAAAGATTGAGAATTCCGTTCTTGGTTGTCGAACAAAATGTTGATGAGATCAGTCTCGTACTTGATTGAACCAAATTGATAGAATTGATTTGGAACTTGGTTGTCGTCCAAAGATTAATAAAAGATTTTAAAAATACCAATTCTGAACTTGGTTGTCGTCCAAAAATTGATAATACTGATTCTGAACTTGGTTGTCATCCAAAAAAAGCCAGTACAAAGCTGCCATGAGCTTGATAAAAATCTTTTAAAATGAGGAAACATAAGATATCAGCTCATGAGAACCAAATCTTTCTACCATGAGAACCAAAGCTTTCGACTTAGTCAAGGAAACTGTTATGCCCCTAGTTTGTTTGATAACGAAGTCTTTTTTTTTTAATGCAGTTTCTAGCAAAAATTTAATTGATGATAGTGTGATCATGCCCCCTCGGGAATGAAATCAAAGGAAAAGAATAAAATCCCTCAGTTTAAAAGAACATAATACTTGCAGGAAGTGGTAGGGAAAGAAAGAGTGGAGTAGAAGGTGTGTTTAAAAATAAACACACGATTACCAAGTTAATTATGTGAAAATATGAGTGATAAGGCTGATAAAATGATGTTGAGACCAAGATGTATGATAAAATGTGCAGTATTTGACCAATGTTGGGAACAAATCAAGCAAAATCCCAATTTTTGAAACTGTCACAAAAATGACACTGTGTTGCTTGAAAACATTGTAGGCACCTTTGATTTGGTTCCCGATTGAGTGAAAAGAGAACAAAAATGAATTTGTAGTTGTCTGGGAGGAGTTTCGGAACCCCTAAATGTCTCAAAAGACCCATATAAGCCTCCAAAATTACCATTTCACTATTCATTTGCACTTTCCTCTATAGAAATTCAGAGAGCTCTGTAGAGAAGATGGTAGTCCTTGTGAGGAAGCACCGTTTTGAGATGAGTCACCAACATCAGCGACTAGCTGACTACCCACCGCCGGTAAGTACTCAATAAACTACCCTGTGAATTTTGCAATTTTCAATTTCATGCATTTTTGTGATTTTTAGAGCTAGTTGAATTTAGGATTGCATCCAGGATTCCAGGTCGCATCCTGCCAATCCTGAGTCGCATCCAATTTTTTGGATTTCTGCGTCGCATCCAGTTTTTCCCAGATCGCATCCAGTGTTAATGCTTGTCTTGTTTTGAGTGAAAATCCATCAGGGGATCACATCCCATTTTCTTAGTATCGTATCCCACATTTAGGATCGCATCCCATATTTTAGAGATCGCATTTGGTAAACGCAATCGCATCCTGTATTTCTAGGATCACATATGGTAGAAGACTTTAGATTTTTAATGTGTTGTGATCTGTTTGCATCCTGTGAATTTGGAATGACTTAGCGAAGTAGGAGTCTGCCCCTTGTCGTAGACAAGATTCTGATGTTTTATTATTTTGTCCAAAATCAAGCCCAGTTTGAGGTAGTCACATTTCGCAGCACTTATCATGCACGTGTCCTTGCATTATTGGGATGTTTATCAGATGATGAGAAGATGATTGTAGTCTGATGTGGATTACGGGCCTTGATAGGTTTACCCAAGATCAGGGTAAACCATGGGTTGTTGACTACTCTGGCTGAGAGATGGCATTCTAAGCACAATACCTTCCATTTACCGACAGGAGAGATTACTGTGACTCTAGAGGATGTCTGGAGGATACTCCGTGTACCGATGGTTGGACATGAGGTTTTATTTGAGTCTAGAGCTGGTGTGGCAATTGGTACTGCACGCAGATTCTTTCAAGATGACTCCATAGACCGGAGATACTTGTCATGGGATTACATGGTTGATCACTATGATTGATTAGTTGTGTACTTAGCAGGTTTGGTAGGTGGCATCCTCATGTCGGATAGAGGTCAACATGGATTCCTAGTTGGCTAGGTGAGCATGGTCAAGTAGATGATCGCCCACTGTTGACATTTTTCTTGGGGGAGCTGTATATTAGCGCACATGTACAAAGAGCTCCATGAGATTGTATACCATCACACCTGCAGTATGACTGTGGGTATACTCATTCTACAGATTTAGGCCTGGGAGCACATCCCTGTCACACACCCAATTCTAGATAGGCAAAGGGCACCTAAGAAACCCTATGTATACATGTATGTAGGCCTTTTATAGCAGCCCCATATGGGCAAGGTTGAGTACTGGCACCATTTATTTGATGATATGATAGAGGTTGTCTAGCGACCATATCTAGACTATGAGGTGTGGACTTCTGATGCCCAGCAGGTACCATTTTTATGTCAGAGCAGATATCTGATTGGCCAGATGAGGTATATTATAGAGCATTTTCTTATCACCAGAGTTCTGAGGCAGTATGGTCGGCGATAGGGCCGTACAGAGGATATTACAGTTTATGCTCGTACTCGAGATGAGACACCTCTATGGGGTGCACAGTTGACTTATGAGACTGCACACCAGGAGATCCAAGACATGGTGGTAGTAGACTGGGACCTTTGTCCAGATGTAGAGGATGCAGGTGTTTTAGATGGTTATGCCACTGAGAGACTCCAATATCCATTTCCATGATTCACTGTTCTAGAGGAGATCATTCTTCGCATAGAGGAGCCACTTGATTATGATCCTGATGATCGACCCGTTAGGGGTAGAGGAGGTAGAGATAGGGCTCCTGGGAGACATGGGGGCCATGATGGGTGTAGAGATGGCAGGTGTCGTCCTCCAGATGATGGGCCTGATGGAGATGACAGAGGTGGCAGAGGAGAGGCTGTGGATACAGGTGGTGCCAATGATAGTGGGCAGGGCTGACGTCAAAGATTTAGATTTGTGGCCCCTTAGAGAGATACGGGCCCATTTTTAACAGGTGAGAAAAAGTGTCAGAGGTGTCAGGGGGCACCTAAGGAGGATGTAGGTAGGGATGGAGAACCATTGTCGAGATGTGAGTAGGGGAGGGAGCAGCTCTGAGCTCATATTACAGCCTTGGAGGCTAGAGCCACAGTAGCAGAGTCTAGGCTAGCTATATCAGATGCCTTTCTCATAGATAGGGATAGGCAGATGGAGAGACTGAGGGTAGAGAGGGATGCACAAGCCTGTATAGCAGTCCATCAAGGACAGAGGGCCACATATTATTACACCCTATATCACGCAGTAGTTCCAGAGGGGCAGAGAGCTCCTTCATTTTCTTGAGTGGCCCAGTAGTCAGAGGGGGCCATGCCTCCTCTAGTAGCGCCTTTTGCACCACCTCCTCCTCTTGACCAGGGAGAGGGGGCGGGACAGAGATGAGATTTTTGTATGACATGTACATTTTGAGATCATATATGTATATCTGGATCCCGCTGAGATCCCCTCTTTTGTATATTTGGATCCTTCTGAGATCATATATCTGATTCATTTTTGGCATACTGATACTCTTTATGCTCACTGATACACTTTATGCTTTCTGATACTCTTTATGCTTTTTGATACTCTTTATGCTTTGATTTGTACCATGTTATGATGATATATATCTGATGCAGTTTCTTGATTCTGACATGTTTCATGAGTTCTTTCTGCTTTCATAGATGTGGTAAATGTATCTGTTCGTACATGTGATGATATCTTGGTCTTGTGATGAGTTAATTTTGTAGATGATAACATCATTTTATGATTTGGATGGGATGAGTCATTACTGATATAAATGTGTTATAAATGATACCTATGTGAAAATGCAAATGTATGTTTCTTTTGATTTTTTAGTTATGCCAAATAAATGTATGGATGCACTTAGGATGAAAAAGTAAAAATGCAATTCATGGATGCTTTATTTTTTGTATTTTCCAATTTCTTCTTTTCAATGAATGCAAAATGTATGTTATGGATGTGCAACGATATTTGATATCAGTAATATAGATGATGTAATTAACTTGATGTTTTTAGAAGAAGGTAGAAACCATTTTTGAGCTTAAAATTCCTTATGCTGTTATTTCTATTGCATCATGCAAACTCTAAATGTAGCTATATGAAGACTCTTAGGACTTGTCACTGATTTAGAAAATATTGCAACATTTTTATCATCATTGGGCACTTTTCAGAATGGATACCATTGGATAGTACAACCATCACTAATACCCACTGATATTAAGAAAGTATGAATACTATATTTTATTGAAATGTCAGAAATAGACTTAGGCATCAAGGCATAAAAGCCAAGATAAAAAATAGTCACCTTCCTTTTAATATACCCAATTATGATTAAGGCAAGATATTGGACCCGCAATGACCTTGAAAATTCATATCCTTGGGTACATTATGATTCATATACCTTAGTGAGAATCTGGATCAGAAAATAGACAAGGAAATTGTGTCAAACTCATTGTAGTTTACACATAACAAAGATCGAGATATATGCGGCTATCCACCCATAGTGGCAGATCTTACCATAAACATCCAAGTCAGGTGAAATTTATAGGATCATTTGGAACAATCACCATACATAGAAAATCAAGAAAACATTATACCTCCTATCCTTGCGACTCTTTGTCTTTGCGCAGACGTCATTGAGCAACTAAGAAAACATAATAAATTATCAATTGAGAATTAATAATTTTTTTTTTATAATTAATTAGATGTCCCTAGTTGAAAAAATCATCAGGACATAAAAGAACCATAATCAAACCATTATCAAACCATGTGTTTAAGTAGTATTGGTTCATCCATATGTCAAACACAGTAAAGATTCATCAATGTAATACAAGCAATATGGTGCTCTATGTCTGTGCATTGATAGGATAATTCATTCATTTTTGCGATCCAATACGGCTTTGTAGGACCTCTGTTACTGTAAATGTCATGTCTGGATATATGATACTTTAATAAGACACCTTTTTTTGAAAAGTGACATTATTTTGCATGTATCAAGAAACATTGTGTTCGTGAGGCAAACTGGCCTAGAGAAACCTAGCAACCGCAACTGACTATGCCAACAAAGATGCCCCCAGTGCAGAATGACTTATTCCTAAGACGTAAAGATAGATGAATCCCAAGTGAGGATATGGTAGTTATTTAGGAAGATGAAGTCAGCGTACAAGCACATGCAAAATTATGAAGGCCTAGTATTAGTAGTGCATTGATAGATGGAGTGCAAAACACAAGTGACGCCTGATTGCTAGGTTTTCACCACTTGGAAAGATCTTTTTCTTTCTCTTTTCTACCAAGATGCCTGTTTTACCAGGTGCTCATCAAGGCACTTTTCTCTTTTTCAATTTTTTTTGCTATTTTTGCTTTTTTGAATGTTTGTAGTATCAAGGCACCTGTTTACCAGGTTTTCACCAAGGATACCCCTTTTTGAAAGACCTTTTCCACTATTATTGGATTTCTTTGGGATCAATTTTCTAAATGTTTTTGGTGTTTTGCAAGAACTATTCTCTATACAGGCTCTGCTAGCCCAACATTAAGTGTAGAACCGCTTCAAATGTAGAGTTTTGATAGGATCTAGAAGAACATCTCCCTTAGGTGTAGCTAATTGATAAGCTCCAGTCCCAAAAGTAGTAGTGATAATATAAGGTCCTAGCCAGTTAGGTTCAAACTTTCCTTTCTGCTCCCTGTTAGGCTGGTTCTTAGGATTCTCTTTCAGGACAAGGTCTCCCACCTCAAACTTGCATGGTTTGACCTTCTTGTTGTAACCTTTGGACATATGTGCTTGATACACTTTGAGGTGATCGAATGCTTATTGTCTACACTCATCTAGTAGGTCCAGAGAATTTACCCTATCTATGCGATACTGCTCATCAGTAACCAGTCCTTGTAAATATATCTGCAAAGATGGGATTTCAACCTCAATAGGTAGTACCACTTCAATGCCATAGACTAGAGAAAATGGCATGGCTCCAGTAGGTGTTTGGATGCTTGCAGTTCTGTAGGCCCATAGTGCCAGATTTAGTTGTAGGTGCCAGTCTCTACCAGAATTGCTTACAGTTCTGTGTAGAATCTTGAGAATATTCTTGTTTGATGCCTCAGCCTGTCCATTACCTTGATGATGCAGAGTGGCACACCAGAAACAAGCCACTTGCCTAGAATGCCTCTAGGACCTCCAAATATTCAAATCACTTATCCAAACCTTAGGAGCCTTCAAAGGATCCTCCAAGCAATGCCAACAACCTTCTAGCAAGGTTTATTCACTC
>MU223539.1:1708325-1733030 GCA_018584345.1 Thuja plicata
TGAAGACAAAGTACTTCTTCAGATCATCAACTAGTTGTTTGTAGGGCATCAAATTTTTATCTTTTGTTTGATACTCCCCATTGACTTGATTGATAATTAGTTAGGAGTCACCATACACGTGTAACTCCATGATCTTCCATTCCATGGATAGCTTGAGGCCATTGACCAATGCTTCATATTCTGAGATATTGTTGGTGCATGGAAACATCAATTTGTAAGATTCGTGAATCTTGTATCCTTGTGGAGTTATGAAGAGGACCCCTACTCTAGATCCTTGTTGAGTGAATGAACCATCAAAATACATCTTCCAGGGATGTTCAGTGAGATGCATTATTGTTTCATCAGGAAATTCAATTAGTAAAGGTTCATCATCCTAGAGTGGTGAATCATCCAATTGATCTGCAAGTACCTTTCCTTTGATAGCTCTCCATTCTACATATTCAATATCAAACTCACTTAGAATTAGGACCCATTTTGCCAAACGTCCGGTTAATGTTGTTCTTCTCAAAAGATACTTTAGAGGTTCTATCTTAGAAATGAGCTTCATTGTATGAGAGATCATGTAGTGTCTCAATTTCTATGATGCAAAGACGACTGCTAAGCATGCTTTTTCAATAATGCTATAATTGAGCTCATAAGTGACTAGGGTTCTACTAATGTAGTAGATAGCTCATTCTTTCTTTGTTTCATCTTCTTGCACCAGTAATACTCTTAGGGATGTAGCTATAGCTGAAATGTATAGGAGCAAATTTTTTCCATGAATAGGTGCCATAAGAATAGGTGGAGCAGCCAGGTACCCCTTCAATTCTCTGAAGTTTGCTTCACAGTGTTCATCCCATTTGAATGTAACCCCTTTATGTAGTAGCTTAGTAAAGGGTTGTGCCTTATCTGCAAGTTGGGAGATGAATCTCCTGATAGACTGGAGTCTCCCTTGTAGCATCCTCATTTGACTGATATTACATGGAGGAGGTATCTCTAGAACATATTTTACCTTTGTAGGATCTACCTCGATTCCCTTTGCTGATACTATGAATCCTAGGAGCTTTCTTGATTGGACCCCAAAGGCACATTTCTTTGGGTTGAGCCCGAGTTGGAACTGTTCCATTTGATCCAATATCTTTCTTAGGTCAGAAATGTGAATACCTTTCTCCTTAGATTTAGCCAATGTGTCATCGACATAGGCCTCCATGTTCTTGTGCATCATGTCATGGAATATTGTTGTCATAGCTCTTTGATATGTTGCACTGGCATTCTTTAACCCAAATGGCATGATGTTCCAGCAAAATGTGCCCCATGTGCATGTGAATGTGGTTTTCTCTTGTTCCTTAGGGGAGATCTTGATTTGATAATTATAGCCCGAGAATCCATCCATTAATGAATACATCTGGTAGCCTGCCGTAAGGTCTATGATCATGTCAATGTTTGGTAGAGGGAAGTCATCTTTTGGACATGATTTTTTGAGGTCTCTGAAGTCCATACAGATTCTAATAGATTTATCAGATATATAAATAGGGACCACATTGGAGATCCATGCTGCATAAGCAATGACTCAAATAAATTCAGCTTTCAACAACTTTTCTAATTCTGGTTTCACCAATAATGCAACATGAGGATGCATCTTTCTAAGTTTTTGTTTTATAGGCCTAATCCCAGGAGATATAGACAAGTGGTGCATGATGAGATTAGGATCTAGCCCTGGCATATCAGTGTAGGACAATGCAAAGTTGATCTTCTTCTCCTTCAGGAACTCTGTGAACTGTACCCTCTCTTCTTTTGATAAAGATTGTGCCAGATGAACTATTTGAGGATTTCCAATGGTGCCCAAGTTTACTGGCTGTGTTGGTTCAATAAATACCAAAGATCTTTCCTAAAAGTGTTTAGGGAGGATATCAAGAGTCTCATCCTTTGGCACCTCTGAGAGGTTTTCACCATTGGATATGTCTTCTTTCTTTACTATTTTGGGATCTGATACTGCCACAGAGTGGTTTTCACCATCAGTCTTCTTTTTCTTTTTATTTTTTCAGTTTGTGACTAAGAAACTTGATATCCTCCTATGATATGTTCCCAATCCTTGCATTGGTGGAAGAAGGGTAAGGTTCACAAGCATTAAGATAAAAAGCTAGGGAGTGGTCATTGGAAAAGTTGAGGATAGGAGTAGGATCTATTTCAGTCCAATCAATTAGGTCTAGAAGTACCAATTTTAGGGAGTCAGATTCTAGGAAGGACATCTTCATGTTAGCATCAAGACCATTAACCGACATGACACGATCTGTTAAGTTAATTTCTTTGATATTTAGATCAATAAGAGTGAGATTGTTGTTAAAAGGGTCATTGTCAGTTATATATGGATCAAACTCTAGCGACTCATCAGTAGAAATATCATCATCATCCCTTTGTAAAAGGAGGCTTCTTTCTTGTAGCCTATGAAATTCTCGTAGACTTATGTATTCACCAGTGTCTCCATCAATGATCAGGGGAATGAACTCTTCTTCTACTTTAGGAGGATCAGTATCATTGAAAGGAGTGTTAGGTCATTTTCTAGGAGCTAAGGAAGCTGCAAACATGTGAATTGTATCTATTCCAATATCTTCAGAGGCAATAGATAGCCGATCCCACTCATAGTCATGAGAGTCTATGACATCATCATCAGCTCTGTTTAAATATTTAGCAATGTTTATTTGATGGACTCAATTAGCTACTTGTAGATCAAAGTGAGGTAGATCAAGGACATGTGAAATTGTGACCAATTGCCCCCAGTTAGGATGTAAATTCTGTGGCCGAGGTATCTCTTGAGTGATTTTTTCTATGGTGTCTCCTACCTCTTGAATGGGAGGTTGTGCTAGCAAAGGAGTGTGAAGATCCTGTGGTACCCAAAAGCTAGGTACATAATGTTCTCCTTGGTAGTTGGGATCTTGTGCACCAACATGTAGCAATCTTTCATAGGACCATTGCTCTAGTTCATCTATTTCGTCACTCCCTTTATCTGAGTGTGGACTCTCTATTGGAGCGGGTTTATTAGTTGTAGTTTTAAAATCCAGTCCTGTTTTATCTTTGGTATTTTGAAACCCCAAGGGAATAGGTTCAATGATCCCTCATCCTATGTCATTTAGGGGTCCCTTTCCTTTGTAACCCATTTTTGTAAGGAAATCATATCCCTTTCCATACTGTTCTGGGGATATCTTCACATGTTTGACCTTAGATTCCACTGGTTCCCCTTTGTAAAGCCAATCCAAGACTACCTGTTCTTCTATGTTATCTAAAGATGTGGATGCCTTTATCATGCCGGTTGCCTTGTGTACTTCTGGCTCTTTGAATGCAAGAGGTGTGAATGTCAATGAAGTTTTTCCATAGGATCTTGGTGATATCGGAAGTTCTATCATTGAGGGAGTCAGGTCCAACTTGTACTCTACCATACCTGTTGCTTCTAGTTTCAAGGTTTTGCTAAAACTTTTCATAACCATGTCCTTGGTAGCTTTAGGAGCAACTGCATCCATAGCCTCTTTGTTGTGTGGGATCATGCTACCTACTTTGATATTGTTGCAAGTGTAGTTGGCATCTGTAGGAATTGTCACTTCCACCCCATTATGTGGGAACATTATGCATTGGTGATAAGTGGATTGTACAACTTGCATCTCGTGAATCCATCGTCTACCTAGTAGAATATTGTAGGCCACTGGTAAATCCAGAACTTGACATATGACATTCCTCTCAATCGGTCTAACTCTGATAGGTAGAGCAATAAGACCTCTGGAGGATCTTTCTTCCTCATCATAAGCTTTGATGGTTATCTTGTTTCTAGTGTCAATTGTTTGTTCTGAGAGACCTAGTCTCCTGACGAGATCTAGTGTACAGATATTCACAACTGTGCCTCCATCTATCAATATGAGTCTAACACAAGATTTATGAATAAGGACTTCAATATGGAGGGGTTGATTGTGTGGATGGGTCAATGACTTGTCATCCTCTTCAGAAAAGGAGAGGTAGTGTGACGCTGAGATGTGATTCACCATCGCTTGAAACTTGTCTATATCAATATATTTTGGAACATTAGCATTGTGTTGGGATTTTTCTAGGATTTCCCTATGTACCATGTATATCTTGAGCAACTCGAAGATTGAAATTTTGGTAGCGGTTCATTGCAATTGGTCTACCAAGTCATATTTTGCTCTAGGGATAGTGACCACGTGTTTTGCTGCTGGTTTAGGAATAGTTACAATAGGAACCTTTGATGTTGATGTTGGTTTTGGAGGTCCTTTGATTGTAACCTATACTTGGCTCTGTGTTATAACATTTGAGGAGGATGAGGCACCTTTAATTGTGATCAGATTGATGGATTCAGTTTTAATATTGAGCATATTAATCACATTGTCACTTTTGGAATAGGTGTAGTTTACCTCATTAACTTTCCCTTTAGATGTTTCTCCTTGATTGTAATTAGGAAAAGGTTTGTTGAATGCTATATGATCCTCATTGGTAGTATGTCCGTCTACTTTGATCTTACCTCCTTTGATGAGGTCTTGGATGACATGTTTAAGTTTGAGACAATTATTAGTCTTGTGTCCCTTGTTTTTGTGGAAGACACAATAGGAGTTATCATCCCACCATCTGGGTTTGACCATTGGTTCCCATGATTTAGAATCGGGAATCATAAGAACTTTTTTATCGACCAGCATTTTCAAAATAGTCTCAAGAGGTACCCCCAAAGGAGTGAATGTTCTTTGGGGTTTTGAAGTCTAGGTTCGTTCCTTATTGTTATCATTGTTTATTTTGGGAACGGGAGGTGTCACTTTAGCCTCTTTGCTTGCTTGCATGCCATTGGTTAGATTGAATGCTTTGGGTTTAGAATTAATGTTAGAGGCATCAACTACTCTGTCATTAACAATATTTTTGTTTTGCTTCCACCATTTAGGCTTGGAGTTGGAATTACTGCCTTTGTTTTCATTTTGAAGGGTGATCTCTCCCTTTTTAACCATGACTTCCTCAATACGGAGGGCATTTTTAATTATCCTATCGAAGCTAGGAGAGTCTTGTATTTGTAGAGCATATCTCAATTCAGGCACTAGACTATTAATGAAGATTTCCATTTTCTCCGTTTCGGGAATGACCCTTGAATATCATGCAAAAATCTTCCTCCATCTTTGTAGGAAGTGTGTGAATGATTCTGCAGTTTGTGGTTTGGTGTTACATAGGTCCATCATAGTTACATCATGTTGGATGTTGTAGGAGTAATGTTGAATGAACCATTGCATCAACTCCTCGAATTTCTTGACCTTAGGGTTCAATTTTGAGAACCACTCCATGACATTACCTCCTAGAATTCCTGGAAACAATTGCATGAGGTATGTGGGTTTGTACATTTACTCAATGCTTATAGCACAAAATTCCCTTACATGGTCGTGGGGATCAGTTTCTCCTATGTACTTTTCATACTTTGGCCTTTCCACATTAGGAGGAAACGGGACCATAGTGATACTCTTGTCGAAAGGAAATGGACAAATGGCATCCAAAGAGTATTTTGTTTTGGGTTTCTCCTTCTCTTGTTTGAGGTTGGTGAGCTCCGTTTGCATTAGATTGAGCTGTTTGGTGAGAATAGATATCGGGTTTGGTACCTCCTTTTCTTTGAGATTTTCCACATTATAATCCTTGGGTAACTTGACACCTGTGGATTCTAGATGGAGAAAGTATTTTTCTTTATCATCGCTAATTATCCATTCCAATAGCTTGTGGATCTATTTACTTTGTTTGAGTTTTTCATATTCATCTTTAGGGATCTCTTCTTCACTTTCTGATCCAAATGGATTATGTTCAAACTTGGGTCTTTCTTCCTCTTCTGTGCTTTTGGATTGTGCTTGTTTGCCATCATTATAACCCTCAAAAGCCTTACTCCATTTGTTAGTGTTGCTATCCATTTGAGGGGAATCTAGGTCAAGGAGGGAACTACAAGAAGTTTCTCCTTGGAAGTGTGGTGTTTTAGGAGGCACTTTTGATCCTTTAGTTGTGTACTAGTTGCGTCTTGTGTTAACCATGAAGTTTGTTTCTCAACTTTGTTAATGTTTCCCAATAGTGCAAGTAAGGACTTTAGATCATTCAAGTGGGTGCGTCTAGGTGAAAGTAACTATTTGTTGTTGGTGGATGTAAATGATTCCAGCATCAGAGTGTTAAAATGCCCTGATAGTGAGCTAGGAACCAAGTTTTTGATAGAAAATGGATAGACCACATGTATTGAACTGATCGTGAAAGACTAACTAAGCATGCAAGGTGGACATTTCAAAAGTGTTTTGAAATTACAACAGGGAGACCAGAAGAGACAACAAGAACCAGCTAAAGAGAAAAAAGGGTATCCTAATCAACTGAGACTTCCTAAGAAAAACTCCTACAAATGCCCACTATCCTGAATGCGAGCTCCCAGATGCCAGCCTCTGATGGTACCAGATACAATCCTAGAATTTGGATTTGACTTCTTGCTGACCAAATGCGATCCTAAATACCAAATGTGATCCTAAATACTGAATGCGACTCAAGAAAAATAGGATACAATTTTATGATGTCTTTGTCAATTTGGGTCAGTTTTGAAAAGTTCATTTTCGAGGTGCGTGAAGTTGCTTGTTTCCAGATTGCGTCAAGAGGTGTCATAAGGTGTGAAAAACACTTGTACTCTAGGGTTTGAAATTTGTTAATTGTTTTGAGGAGCTTATCTTTTTAATGATCTTTTGGACACGTCAAACAATTTGTCATTGTTAAGAGGGTGAAACAAACACTCATTTTGTCCTATTTTCTAGGTGGAGGATGAAAATCTTTGCTCGTTGAGTCAGGTACATACTCAAATGCTAATCAGAATATAGCCATCACCAAGTACACAATGGCTCTAGTCATGATGCTGTATTAGCTGACTCCAAATGCAAGTGAGGGCACAATATGATGAGTGTCTTGGGGCAATTAATTTTTGCCTTGCACAAAGATTATCACCCTTTTGGGGATAAATTGGGTATTTTTTCAGTTGAAGTTGTTGTAGATTATTGGGCAATCCGTTTGAAACTTTCCTCCATAGAATTGTGCAAGGGAAAATTGAGGCGTATAGCCCTATTAGTACCTGAATATATGTAGTCTCGCAAGCAAGATTCAAGTGGCTCCACTTTATATATATTCAGATATGTTCAAGGAATGATGTCATAATTCCAAGAAAAAAACCAGTTTCATCTTCCAAGGCTTTGGCCTATGACGAAGCAACTATTTATAGTGAGTTGAAAGGGTCAGCGTAAGACCTGTCCTCACTTGGGTTGTTCCTGGGAGATTTTTTACTCAACCGACAGGCCCTCTACTGTTTAAATGTATGTAACCAGGATTGGTGAGCTTTGGATGTCTAAATTTCTAATTCTTCCAAGGAAGAAGAGCATACTCTCCTAATCTAAACCATTTTCTCCCAAAGCACTTAAAACAAAGTTCATTCCCTCAAGCTATGTTGAGCTCGATTTAGTTCTTCTTATTTTAAAGAAAATAGGATGCTTAAAAGGGAAAGTTTGCCTTGTTCAATTAACCACATTGATTTAATGATTTGTGTTGTTCAATTTCTGATCCAAAAAGAATTAAGCGATTGAACTTGTTCTTTAATCCCACATATTTAGTGCTTTGTTTTGTTTATTTACTATCCAAAAGGAATTAAGTGATTTGTTTGCTTATTCAGTTACCCCAAATTCCATTCAATCCAAAAACTGATGTATGAGTTTTTGATTTTCCTTAAAAGGAGAAGAGCATAATCCTCTAGTCAGTTTAGTGACAAATTGGAATATGTGTTTTAAATTTTGAAAACAAGTAAATAGAGGTCAACAGGGGGGGTTGGAAACCTGTAAAACTGAGTTAGTATTTATTTAGTTTAACTCCATGAAAACCTCCAAAAATACCCTGCAAACACTTATTAAGCTGCAAAATACCACAAACACCACTTGTCAAAATGTTAGGATTAGGTAAACCGAATGCACAAGCTTTTTAACTAGATGCAAGCCTAAATTTATACTAAATGCGACACAGTATACCGTATGTGAGATTTTACACCGAATATGATCCCTTGCTGACTAGATGCGAGCCTAAACTAGAAACGACCTGGGAAACCTTGGATACGATCCAACTTTTCTGCGGTATGATTGCGTATCCAGGATGCGATCCTGAATGATTAAAAATGATCCTATGACCAAATCCTAAGCATGCAAATTGGCAAAAAAGTGTTAGAAAATGAGGCCAAGTTGAAAATCAAGCCCCACGGTGGGTGCCAAAAATGTGTGTGTGTATTTGGGTATCTAATAAGAGAGACATAACACATCAATAAGTCATTGAATTAGTTCAAAACAGTTAGACAAGCATGTAAAACCACCTAATATCGACCTATTGCCTGCTAACTAGGAAGAGTGTAATTAGTAACATAAAAGCCCTCAGTTTATGTTGCAATCAGTGACATATATGACCTAGTATGAAGGATTTTAGATTATAAACAAGCTAAAAAGATGAGAAAGCATGCATTCTAGCTCTAAGCATGAAAGTAATAACAATGCAAAAGCATGATTTAAGAAGTAAAATGTTAGTCTAGTATTAATTCAACAGCATAACAATGTATTTGTAATCTAAGATGAAGGCTTATTTACTCTAAAAAATGGCTTCTATTTATAGAAGAAAGAGAGAGAGAGGGGGGACAAGGTGAATTAATGAGTTAAGGGACTCATTAATGGAGGTGTAAGAACCATTAATGCCCAAGGCATTAATAAGGCATGGAGGAGACATAGGCTTAATGCATCTTCATTAATAAGGCATTAATGAAAGCCTTAAAGAAGCAAGGGAAGGGTGTAAGAGGGTGGCTTGAGAAAGTGGACCTTAAGGAAGTCAAGCTTGAGAAAGTAGACTTTCTCAAGTGGGTTGAGTTGCTAAACATTCCTTAATGGAATGTGACAACATTAGGAGGTGGGTTAGGGTAGGATTAGGATTAGATTAGCAAGGGTGAATGGGTTGAGAAGGGTTAGAACTCAGGGTTGAAGTGGTTGAGATAGGTTAGGTTGGGGTTTAGGGGAATATTAATAAATGAATTAAACTTATTTAATTCATTTAAAAATATAGGAATTAATTATTTAAACAATGAAATTGCTTTTTAATAATTAATTAGGACTATAGCTATTTTAATTAAATTAAATAGGCTGGGGGAATGGGTTATTTGCAAGTGGATAATTGATTTAAGGATTTATTTAATTCCTTTATAATTAAATACTATAGCCATGTTTGATTTTGGTTTGATTTAATTGGTCTGAATTGATTTAAATCATATGGCTATAATAGTTAATATAATTTAGTTATAAAAATCACCTAGGACATTAAATTGATTCGAAGAATTATGCCAAGCAGTAACAGGGTCATTTGGACATAATCGAGGGTATGATCATACTTAGGGAAAATAGGGTCCATAGTTGGAACAGACAAAATTTGGGTGGTTACAGTAGGTACAACTTCACCTTGAACCTCTTCCAATTCATCATTACTAAAATCTTCAAGAGGTCTTCCTCAGCATTGGGCTATCTCAACAACTTCCAAACTTGCAACCATCTATCTAAGCATATCAACTAGACCTAGATCTTCATTTACTCTACCACAAACCATCTTGAATCCCTCTGCAATTATAGGTCAGATCATAATCTACTACCCCACAACAATACCAACTAGGGCTAGGGTTTACAAGAAGGAACTTAGATCTCACCAATGCTCTGATACCACCTAACGCAAGGAGGATAAGGAGATGGGGCCTAGGGATCTCCCAACTACCAAACCAACTTGTAGAAACAATGCAGACACAACAACAACACAATGAGAGAAGAAATAGCAGGAATCATTTTCATTAATTGATAAAAATAATTACATGCCAGGCTGTAAGGCCTTCCTGGTTTGGGCCATATTCATTCAATGAATTACAAATTGATCTTCATACATGCGAGGTCACAAACCTGTCTTCCAAATATTTCAATACTAAATCTTCTATCTTCTACAACTAATATCCAAAATCCTACTCTCCATCTACCGAAAACTAAGAATATAGAAACAAATATATACAAGAGTCCAACAAAGAGGTCGATGCTCAAATCCATAAGTGAGACCCATATTTAGGTCTACACAGATCCCAATGAGAGACCCCAAATCAATTAAGTCACACAAATTAATTGAAGAAGTCAGACACCAGATCTAATTTCAAAATAAAAAACTCAGGCAAAGGATGAACGAGCAATAGAGTGACTCAGGTAAGAAACACCCTGAGAAACATGAAACAAAACCTGAGCTTCAGAAGAGAAAATCGAGCAACAAGAAAAGAATAAGCATTCCAAAGCAACAGAATCTGAGAAACAGAAACATGCATGCTCGAGTGAAAGAGCCTGAGCAATAGAGACCAAAGCATAACCGAGCAACAAAGAAATTCCCGAGCAGCCTCCAAAAAAACTCAAGAACAAAACAAACATATTTTTGGTTGAGCAGGATTGCCAATGAACCAAGATGCTCCTGTATCAGACAACTAGGGTAAATCAAAATAATTCCCCGAATCATGTATTAGGTCCAACCTGAAATGAATCCAACTTAGATTGAGAAATCAAGGATGAGTCCTCAATCAGTCTGTTCTTCCACTTTACCTAATACTCCATGTTTTCCTTTCCTCTTGTACTTCTGCCAATTCTCTATTTCAAAATCTTCTCAACTTCCTCTATCTTTTTAGGATAATCACTTGTTATTGTCACTTCTTCATCACGTTCATGAGATTCATACAAGTCTGAAATATTGAATATAGGTGATATATCCATGTCATCAGGTAATTCAACTTCATAAGCATTTCCACTATCAAATCTTCTCAGTATTCTACAAGGACCAAATTTCTTCATCTTCAATTTACCATAAGTTCCAATAGTAAATCTTCATTTCTTCAAATGAACCATTACAACATCACCAACTTCAAATTTTTTATGTCTTCTTGATCTCTCTGCACTATCCTTGTATTTTTTTTTACTTTTCTCTAGCTTCTATTTTACATCTTCATGCAATGTCTTCATGAACTCAGCAAATTCCTCTACTTAAACACTTCTTTTCTCTTCTCCAACAATATATCTCAAATCTGATATACCTCTCAGTTGTGTGCCATGAACAATCTCAAAAGGTGTCTTTCTAGTACTTCTATTCACTAAACTATTGTATGCAAATTCTGCTTGTGCCAACATCAAATCTCAATTACTTGGTGTGTCTCCAACTAGGAATCTTAACAAGTTACCCACACTTTGGTTTACAACCTCTGTTTGTCCATCAGTCTATGGATGAAATGTAGAACTAAACTTTAATTCAGCATCCAAATTTTTCCAGAGTGTTCTCCAAAAATATCTTACAAATTTACTGTCTCGGTCAGAGATGATACTCCTTGGTAATCCATGCAATATTATGATTTCCTTAAAGAAAATATCTACTATATGTACTGCATCTAATGTTTTCTTACATTGTATAATATGTGTCATCTTAGAAAATCTATCCACAACAAAAAATATGGAATCATTACCTCTTTCTATCCTAGGTAAGCCAAGAACAAAATCCATGCTGATATCACTCCAAGCTTTCTCAGGAACACTAATTGGTGTATACAAACTAGTATTCTGACTCACTCCTTTTACAACTTGACAAACTCCACAACTTTTCACAAACTTCAGAACATGCTCATATAAATGAGGCCAAAAATACCTTTCCTTAAGAAAACTCAATGTTTTATCATGAATACCAAAATGTCCTGCTAATCCACTACTATGTTTCTCCTTAATCAGATTATTTCTCATTGAACCTCTTGGTATGCACAACTAAATACCTTTGAACAACATATCTTCCTGAATGAAATATTCTTCATACTTACTTGATTGATTTGAATTAGGTGCTCTGCACACTCTCCACTGCTCAGAAAAAGCAGGATCACTTTCATACAAACTCTTCATTTCATCAAAACCAAGAACTTTAATTCTCATTTCAGTCAAGATCTTCTTCTACTCGATGCATTAGCAACTTGGTTAGAAAATCCACTCTTATGTTTAATCACAAATGTAAAAATATGCAAATACTCTACCCATCTCACATGTCTCTAATTCAACTTATTCTGAGTACCCAAATACTGTAAATCCTTATGATTAGTATACAACAAAAATTCATTTGGCATCAAGTAATGTCTCCACTTCTTCATAGCTTGAACAATAGCATAGAATTCTTGATCATAGACAAAATATTTCCTTTTTGCATCATTCAAATTTTCACTAAAGAAAGAAACAAGTTTACCTTCTTGAGTCAACACGGCTCTAATTGAACTTCCACTTGCATCACATTCAACTTTAAATACCTTATTGAAATCAGGTAATGCTAACACAGGGAATTCAACAACTTTCAACTTGAAATTCTCAAAACTCTTATCAGCTCCATGTGTCCATTTGTATTCTCTTTTGTTTCCTCTCATTATCTCAGTCGTAGCATTAAAAGTAGAACTAATTTTTTAAATAAACTTCCTATAAAAACTTGCCAATCCATGAAATGATCTTACCTCACCGACATTCTCAGGTGTAGGCCAAATAAGTGTAGCTTCAAGATTCTCAGGATCCATCTTCAAACCATCAGCTAAAAAAACAAAACCCAAATACAAAAGTTCTTCTTTCATGAAGGAACACTTTTTAAGATTTATCTGCAACTTGTCATCTTTCAATCTCTGCAACACTCGTCTTATATGCATCAAATTCTCTTCTCTAGTCTTACTGAATATCAGAATATCATCCAAGTATACAATCACACATTTATTCAAGAATTTCTTCAAAACTTTATTCATTAACCTCATAAATGTACTCGGTGCATTAGTTAAACCAAAGGGCATAACTAACCACTCATACAAACCTTCCTTTGTTTTGAAAGCAGTCTTCCATTCATCACCTTCTCTGATTCTGAAATGATGATATCCACTTTTCAAATCAATTTTTGTAAAATATCTTGCTCCACTCAAAAAATCCATAATGTCATCCATTCTCGGTATAGGAAACCTATACTTCACTGTGATCTTGTTAATTGCTCTTGAATCAATGTACATTCTCCATTCTCCATTCTTCTTAGGTGCCAACAGAGCAATTACTGTACATGGACTCAAAATTTCTTGGATCAAACCTTTGTTCAATAATTCATGAACCTGTTAGTTAAGCTCTTCATTCTCGGCCGGTGTCAACCTATGTTGTGCTTTGTTTGGTAAACTAGCTCCAGGAATCAGATCCATACAATGACTAATATTTCTCATTGCTGGTAAACCATCAGGTACATTATCTGAAATTATCTCCTTGTACTCAGTGAGTAACATTTCAAATTCTACAGGAATGTCGTCTTCTATATGCTTACTTGGTTTGTTAGGAATCAATGCATACCATATATCATTTCTTTTCAAATACTTAAAAAACTGTCTACCTTCCATTAGGCAAACTTTCACAAATGTACATATTTCACCAATAGATTCTTCAACCAAAGGTAAAAAAAAATTTCTTCTTACCATCAACCCAAATAGAATATCTATTCAATCTTCCATCATGTATAGCATGTCTATCATACATCTAAGGTCTACCCAACAAGATGTGACAACAATCCATTGGAATAATATCACACAACACCTTATCATAATACTTTCAAATTTTTAGATTCACAAAACATTGTTCACTTACCATTAATTTGTGTTCATCCTTGATCCATGAGATCTGATAGGGCTTCAGATGCTTCATCCTTTCCAACTAAAACCTTGTGACTATTTTTTCAAATGCTAGATTCTCCAAGCTTCCATTATCAACAATCACCTTCCAAACTTTGTTTACAACTCAACATCTGGTGTTGAACAAACTTTTCCTGACAAGATCTTGCTTATCTTTCTCACTCCATAGTACTCTTCTGATCATGAGATTTCCTTCCTTCTCAGCTTCATTTGGTGGCTCTTCTTGCACCAAGGAATTTCTTCTACTACCAACCTTCTTTCTTGCATGTGTACATTCAAAATATTTATGTCCTTCCTCACCACAATTGCAACAAGTTACTTGGAACCCTTTTCTTCTATAACCACCTCGGGAGTAATTTCCTCTTCCTCGGTATGAAATTCCACCTCTCCATTCAATCTTTCCTTTGTCTTGATTTGTGTCTGTAATTGACTTGTCTGGTTTAGATCTACTGTTTTCACCATGAGATTTTCCTCTTCCTCTAGGGAATCTACCACCTCTGCCTCTTTGTCTTTCTTCATACCTTCTATTCAACTTTTCCTCATCTTTTAGGGAAAATTGATATGCTTCCTCAATGCTTTCCATCTTGACCAAACTGATCTCATCTTGTATGGAACTTCTCAAACCATTTAGGTACCTTGCTACCCTTTCCACTTCATCTTCAACATGTCTAGATATGATGTCCAATCTGTAGAATTCCTCAGTATAGTCTTTTTCTAATCTGTCTTTCTACTTCAAAATTTGCATTTGCCTAATCAGGTTAATCTGATAATCACAAAGTAGAAATTTGCCTTTTAATTTGTTTACCATCTTATCCCATACCTTGATATTGTCTTTACCTTTCTTGTTTCTATCCAATTGTAGATGTTCCTAGCATAAGGATGCATGACTTTTCATCTTTGTGCTTGCAATCTTCACCTTCTTGTCCTCTGATACATTCTCATACTCAAAATATTTTTCTATCTCAGTTATTTAGTCAATCAATTCATTAGAATCCAACTTTCCACTATATTCAAGAGGATTAAACTAAGGTGTGGATTTCAAACTTGTCAAGGCTCGCATGAATCTTTCCTCTTCCTAATTCATCACAATTAGTGCAGGTGCAGCTTCACCTTGAACCTCTTCCTATTCATCATCACTAACATTATCAAGATGTCTTCCTTTACACTGGGATGTCTCAACAACTTCCAATCTTGTAGCCATCTATCTAAGCATATTAGCTAGACCTGGATCTGCATTTCCTCTGCCACAAACCATCTTGAATCCCTCTACAATTGTAGGTCATATCGCAATCTGCTACCCCATAAAAATACCAACTAGGGTTAGGGTTTACAAAAAGGAACTTAGATCTCACCAATGCTCTGATACCACCTGATACAAGGAGGGTAAGGAGATGGGGCCTAGGGCTCTCCCAATTACCAAACCAGCTTGCAGAAATAATGCAAAAGAAACAACAATACAATGAGAGAAGAAACAACATAAATCCTTTTCATTGATTGATCAAACTCGTTACATGCCAGGCTGTAAGGTCTTCCCAGTTTGGGACATATACATTCAATGAATTAAAAATTAATCTTCATACATACGAGGTCACAAACCTGCCTTCCAGATATTTCAATACTGAATCTTCTATCTTCTACAACTGATATCCAAAATCCTACTCTCCAACTGCCTAAAACTAAGAATATAGAAACAAATATTTACAAGATTCCAACAAAGAGGTTGGTGCTCAAATCTATAAGTGAGACCCACATTTAGGTCCACATAGATCCTACTGAGAGACCACAAATGAATTAAGTCACAGAAATTAACTAAAGAAGTAATCCACCAGATCCAAATCCAAAATAAACAACTCAGGAAAAGGATGATTGAGAAATAGAGTGACTTAGGCAAGGAACACCCTGAGAAACAATAAACAAAACCCAAGCATTAGAAGAGAAACTCGAGCAACAAAAAATGAATAAGCTTGATAGAATCCGAGCAACAAAAACAAGCATGCCTGAGTGACATAGCCTGAGAAATAGAGACCAAAGCATAATCGAGTGACAAACCTGAGAAACAAAGAAATTCCTGAGCATCCTCCAAACAAAATAATGAACAAAACAAACATATTTTTTCTTGAGCAGGATTGCCAATGACCGAAGATGCTCCTGCATCAAAAGTAAAGATACAACAAGTAAAGAAAATCTGACGACAGTTGTAATACCTCGATGGAAAAGATGAAGATGTTTAATCTTTGAGGCATTGCACCAGGATACCATGTATCTGTAATGAGGTCTAAGGTCAAAGAAAATATAAAGATGAAGATAGATCCATGACTATGTTTTAAACAGTAAACCAAGTTATTTTCTAAGCCGTTGATACAGATATCTGCACCGCTTGTGACCGTTATGAATAAAAATTCAAATATTTAAATGTTTTTCTCAGGGTTTTCATGGTGGTGGTGATAAAGACAAAGTCTCAGACAGGATAGATGATTCCACCACTTATTCTATTCAAATTAAGGTGATATGGGAGATATTTTTAAAGAAATATATGATCTCCCGAGATATTTTTCCAAGTGCATTGATGAGCAGACAAGACTGTTTTAGGGTTTCCTACATTTTTTAATGAAAATCTATTGTAACCCTAATTCTTCCCTTACTGATTGATGGATTGACTCCCAAGCCTATGTTCTAGGGGAGGTTGTATATAAGTAGTTTTAGAATCTCTTTTAGTGGAGGTTTTTCAGCTTATGCAAGACTTTCTATGGCATTTTCTCTTCACTCAGGTTTTCATCTTGTTGTAATTTCTCATTGAATTCTAGATTATGCAAAGGTTTTCTGTGAAATTTTATCTATCCTCAAGCTTTTCCCTTGTCTGTATTTCTCTTATATGAGGCATAATATAGTGGTTAACATTAGAGAAAATCTTGGATTTCTTGAGCCTTCTTTCTTTCTGCATTTTTGTGCACTACTGCAGATGATCTTATTTAGATGATCTTGTGGATTTTGTTCATCCCTGGTCATTTTGTCTCATTCTTGTGCCTATTTTCTGGAGTGAATGTTTGTTTTTAGGTCACAGTTTGTGTCTATTTCCTTGGGAACACTATTATTTGTGAAATATTTTCTTTCCTTGAATAGCCTCTTTCCATTTCAGACCTCTTTGTAAAATACTTATGCAAGCCCATTGAGAAAGTTGTGTTCTCCTAGATCCAGGGAATTTCATGCTAGTATTGGTCGCTATATTATGATTCAAGTTACCTTTGATGCATCACCTAGTAGGTTTAATTTGTTGTTTCAGTCATTTCCCTTCAGTTATCCTTCTATCCCTTTTCCTTCCAAGTTTACTTTTCATATTAAAAGAGAAAATAAGGTAATTATCCAAGAGGAACCAACCTAGTATCTAGAGGCTTCATTTTAGTTAGTAGAGGTCTCACATTTTATAAGTGATTCCCATGCTATACTAGATTTTTAGGCTCAAGTGCTTAACTGGGTGAAAAATTTAGTGTATAACAATTCTGGCATGCCCAGTGGGACCACAAAGGAAGTTCATCTTTCAAAAAACTATGGTATCTCTGATATGATGATCACGTAGTACAGACCTAAATAGGTTCCTCTTCAAAGCATATCTGGAGACTCTATTGGTGGAAAGAACAAGAAGATCTATTCCTATTCAAGTTTATGAGAAGGATAGAAACAAGGAGTTCAAAGCGTTCTGAGTTTTTGCAACTATCTCCAACAAGAAGAAAGGGGAGAACATCTCAAAGGACATCCCCTACAAAGAGAGGACATCCCCTACAAAGAGAGTACAGTCTACACCACCTATTTCAGAGGAGAGAACCTTGATTTTCCATTTTAGGAGGGGAAGATCTTTAAACAAAGAATTTCTAGAATATTCATCTTCACTCCCTAGTTCAAGTGCAACCCACAAAGTTGGTATTGAGAAAATCACAGTTCCTACAATGGAAAGAAAGTTTGCATTTGTACCCTTTAATCAAGGGAGTCCATTGAATATTTCTCAACATCATGATGTGCCCTTATCAACACTAAATATTTTTCTTGATTTCACAGGTGAAAGCTAGACAACAGCTTGTGATCACATAAGATATGTGGCCACAATTTGTAATGTTCATCATATTGCTAAAGAAGATGTGGCTACTAAGTTATTGGTAGCCTCTTTTAAAGGAAAATCCCTACAGTGGTTTAGGACTCTTGCAGTTGTCTCTATTGATTCTTGGGACATACTTGGGGACTCTCTTTGTAAATATTTTGAGGATAAATAAGACCATCTATCCCTGGTTGAGAAACTCAAAATCATAAGGAGAGATCCTCAAGAGAAGATGACATAATTTAATAATATATACCTCAAGATGTGGAATATGATTCCAATTTCTATCAGGCCTTCATCAGATCATGCTTTTCTATATTTCTTGAAAATTCTGAACAACAACATTTCTATCATGATCTAATCCATGGGAGGTACTTAATTACCATAGGCCTTTGACATAGCTATCAAAGAAGAAAATTGTTTGATTCAGGATGGTATGATAGCCCCAAGGCCACCCATGCCTATCTTCCCTGATATTCAACCCAACATGCCCTTGAGAATCCCTCCATACACTCCCATACCCACTGTGATAGCACCTCAAGCTAGTACTAGCTATGAGGAATCCAAAACAGGCCCTTCTCAAGAGTTACTTGAGTTGAGAAATAGTCAACAAGAAATGAAGTTGTTACAGACCACGAGTAATGAGTTAACTAGTATTAAAAATAGAATTAAGGAAGTAGACCACCCTTTCAACAACAAAATCAAGGTCCCAACCACAATATCAAAATTAGGGACAATCTTATCAGTAGAATAGACCACCATATCAAGGGAATTACCAAGGTCAATGGATGAACTTCAATCAGAGGCCATTACAACCTTATAATTCTACACCTCTTAACTCTGCAAATCCAACTAGAGAAATGGTTCCAAATCAAAATAATCTGGCCTTAGAGAATGAATGGGGTTTTCCTTGCAACCAACTTCACAACTAGGCTATGTGCTCAAATGGGTGGATGAATCAAGCACTCATGGAAAAATGTCTTGAACACCCAATTAAAAGAATCTTTTAGTGGGACAGTTCCCCAACAGGATGCACAATCTGATGAGACTTCTCTCTTTAGTTGGGAAGAGCAAGAGTTTAATGGAGTTAATGGTGAATCTTCAATTGCAGCCAATACTAGATCAAAAAGAAGATCCCAAGACATGAAGCAAGAAGAAGACGAGGCTAAAGCTACTACATCTGAAGAGTCATCACATCCATCTATTCCTACCATACTAAAGAAGGCTCCCACCATTCCAGTCAAAGGGAATCAATCTCCCAAGGAGGTTGAGCCCATGATAGTGAAAGCACACCAAAGAGTGCACACATCAGTGCCATTAAATATTGTGGAAAATATGAAGAAGATGAACGCGACTATGTCTATGTGGGACTCCTTGGCTATTCTAGGGCAACTTGAGATCTTGAAGAAGGCTATGGGTGAAGTGGTGATCCCTCAAAAACCCACACATGATGTTGCTAAGATAGTATTGTTCAACCTTAACCAAGAGAAGAAGAATCCAAGAAACAACACCAAAGAAGATCCCATTTAAGGATGTAGGAACCTAAAACCACCTCCCTTTTATGTATCGTTAATTATTGGAAATTCCCTAGTACATAATTGTATGGTAGATAGTGGGGCTACTAGTCCAGTCATACCCAAGAAGGTAGCTAACAAATTGAGGCTTAAATATGAACCTTTCCAAAAGAAGGTAACACAAATTTATGGTTCCTCAGTAAACAGAGTAGGTGTGGCCAAGGATACAAGCTTGATCCTTCATGCAAGCCCTAATTTATCTATCTTACTTGAGATCGACATCATAAATCTCACTTATATCTTTGCCACATGTTTGTCAAGGGAGTTCATAGCCAAGATAGGAGGATATCTTTCTCCTGACTGGTCTCACATGCTTTTCCATACTAGGTATCAAAGCAAGGTTACTATCAAGTCTAAATCATTGGCAGCACATCATATAGAGCCTTATGTGTCCAATGTATTCAATGCAAGTTGTCTTTCACTTGATAGTAACGAATTTCTAATCTTTAGAGAAAAAAAAACGAAGATAGAAAACATCCCATATATCTGTCTAGATGAATCAGAATTAGAAAGAGCTTCAGAGGCCCAAGCTAATGTTATTTGGGATGCTGGTTTGGGAAACTATTTGATACAAGAGGATGGATTCATAGAGCCAAATTGTTTCAAGACAGACACTGAGGAATTAGAAGAATAGAGCAATAAAATTTGGGAACTATTATTTGATGGTGCTAGAAGCATACATGACTCTAGTGGTGGTGCAATGCTTGTCTCTCCAAAATTTGAGAGATACTATAAAACTTTTAGATTCAATTTTTCTTTCACAAGCAATACTACTGAATATGAGAGTCTGGTGAATGGATTGGAGTGGGCTCGAAAGAGAGAGGTTAAAGACCTAAAAGTATATGGTGACAATGTGCTGGTAGTCAGCCAAGTAAGGGGGATAAGTTCTACCAAGAATGATAAAATGAAAGCTTACAAACATAAAGTTTCGGATGCAATAGAAGATTTTCATGCTTTCAACATCATTTCTATCTCTAAAAAAATAAATCAGAATGCAGATAAATTAGGTGTTGTTTGATCACAATTCGATATTCATAAAAAAATTTAAATAAGGAAGGATCAACAACATGTTAAGATTATTTTTAGGCCTTCCATCCCTAATAATAATGTTAACTGGGAAAATTTTGATAATGATGAGCAAATTCTACAGTTCTTGTTTAAAGAGGATGTTTTTTCAGAGCATAATCAAGATAGACTGATGCAAAACTATGGTGACCAAGTGGTAAAACTCAAATATAATAATATTTCTAAAGGCCTTGTCACCCTAGAATCTATCTTCAACAAAGACAACCAAGAAAAAAGGAATAAGAATAGCCTAGTAGTTCAACAAGAACATTATTCTGATTTAGAGCTGGAGCCAGGTAAAAGCCTAAAGTTTGGAAAAGTGAATACTAATTCAAAGAAACAAGATTATACTCAATTATTTCAGGATTTCAGTGATATCTTTTCCTAGAAATATGAAGACCTAAAATGCTTTAATCCATCACTTTCTCAACATAGCATTGAACTAGAGCCGAATTCCAAGCCAGTCAGACAGAAGCAAAGGCCTGTCAACCCCAAAATTGAGCCACTTATGCACAAAGAAGTTCTCAAACTAATTGAGAGTGGCATCATTTACTCCATAAAGCATACTAGTTGGGTTTAAAATATAGTCCCTATGAGGAAAAATAATGGGGAGCTTAGACTGTGTGTTGACTTTAGAGACCTTAATAGGGAACCCCTAAAAGATCGCCATCCATTACCATCTATGGAGCAGATTCTACAATGTGTCTCTGGATCAGAACATTTCTCACTGCTGGATGGCTACTCAAGATATAATCAGATCCTAGTTAATAAGGATGATCAATATAAGACTGCAGTTACAACCAAGTGGGGAACCATGGCTTATCAGAAGATGCCTTTTCATTTGTTAAATCTAGGTGCTACTTTTCAAAAGGCTATGGATATGGCCTTTAAAATCCTCATGTAAAAGTTTGTACTAGTCTACTTAGATGATATCACTATCTATTATAAACATGCAGCGGACCACATCAAACATCCAAGGAAAATATTTGAATGGTGTAGGGAGTTTGGAATCTCCCTCAATACCAAGAAATGTGTGTTTGCAGTCCATGAAGGGAAATTGTTGGGATATATTGTGTCCAAACAAGGTATTATAGTGGACACCAAGAGGATTGCAACTATTTTGGAGCTACCCCTACCACCTCACAAGAAGAGCCTTCAATGGTTCATAGGAAGGATTAACTTTTTTAGGCGTTTCTTGCCTAAAATTACAGACCTATTGAAGCCTTTAACAACAATGTTGAAGAAGAATACAGTTTTCTATTGGAGCAAAGAAGGAAAGAGAATTTTTCATGCCATTAAAGAGGCTCTGACAGAGGCTCCTGCCTTGTTAAATCTTGATTTTAGCAAATACTTCATTATATATTGGATTGGAGAAACCTATTTATTTATTTACGAAAGGTTAACTCAAAATTTCTGCATTGTTAACTCAACATAACTCTGAAGGATTGGAGCAACCTATTTATTTATTTATTTATGAAAGGTTTGGAAGAGTATGAACAAAGATACTCTTTTGTAGAGAAACATGTACTTGTTGTGGTGAAAAGCCTTAAAAATTTTAGACATTTGTTAACCCATAATAAGGCACAATTGAGAGTCACTCATCCAAGTGTCAATGAGTTCCTTCTTTCTAAGGACCTAAGTGAGAAAAAAGCTAGTTGGATCACAAGAGTCATGGAATATGACATTTTTATTCAAGTTACCAAGCTATTGAGAGTAAGGGGTCTTTGTGAACAATTGACTGAACATGAGATTCCAAAAGAGAAAGAACAAGTGAATGCATCCTTAGTTGTGCATTCAACAGAAGAACATGCCAAGGCAGCAGGTTGGTTGCCTAACATAATTCATTTTTTAAAGATAGGAGAGTGCCCTACAAATTTGGATTTAGCAAAAAGAAGGTATTACAGGTTGCAATCTATCCCCTTTGTGTTGATTGATGAGATAATTTTTAGAAAGGATCATAATGATGCTCTCTTAAGATGCATTGAATTAGAGCAAGTAGCATGTGTCCTACATGATTTTCATGATGGATCTTCTATAGGTCATTTCTCTCCTAGGACTATTACTTTCAAGATCATGAGGGCCGGATATTATTGGCCATCTATCTTTAAGGATTGTCATGATCATGTAAGAAAATGCATGAAGTGTGCCATGTTTGTAGGAAAGGAAAGGCTTGCAGCTTTGCCCCTCCAACCAATCAAGATAAACCAACCTTTTATGATGTGGGGGATTGACTTCATAGGTCTGATTAACCCTCCATCTAGTGTAGGCCATAAGTGGATAATCACTGCAACTGATTATTTCACTAGATGGATTGAGGCTATTGCACTAAAAGAAACAAATGAGAGTATTGTCCTAGGTTTTTATGATGACATAATTCATAGGTTTGGGACCCCAAACTCTATTATATCAGATAATACACTTGCTTTCACAAGATTAAGAGTCACTAAATGAGAAATTAAACATGGTGTTTGCCAAAACACAAGCTCCAATTATTACCCCCAGGGTAATGGTTTAACAGATCTTACAAACAAGAATCTGATCAGGATTATCAAGAAGAATCTAAAAGCAAATCAGAGAGATTGGCACTCTAAAATAAATTCTGCCTTATGGTTAGACATGATCACTCATAAAAATACCATTGAGAACTCTCGATACATGATAGTCTATGGTAGGGAAGCTAGATTGTCCATTTCAACTGAATTACCAGCTTTGGACCTTGCTACCTTACTTATCCTCTTTGAAGAAGGAGACCCTCTGCAGGTAAGGTATGCTCAGCTCATGGAGTTGGAAGAAAGTAGAGACAAGTCCATGCAGACTATGGAGTTCCAACAGATGTAAATCAAGAATAGCTTTGATAGGAGAGCTAGATCAAGGAAATTCAATGTTGGGGATGTAGTCCTCAAATGGGACAAATTTAGATCTAGGCTTGGCAGGCATACCAAGTTTGATTCCTTTTGGGAAGGTCCATTTGTGATCACTAAGTGCAAGGAGCATAATGATTTTCAGCTATCAACTCTTGAAGGAGGGGCCTTGCCAATTTCTATCAATGGATTTCACCTAAAGCCTTGTTTTGAGGTTTGTCTAGCTTTTTAATTAGGTTTCCTACTTTCTGTTATGCTTTCTAGGTGAGTTTTTCCTGCTTTCCTCAAGTGCTTTGCACAGTTGGTTGTTGTTTCTACTTGTACAGTCCTCTTCCCTATTCTGGTTGTTGTCCCTCCTCCTAGTTTCAATCCTCCTTCCTTCCTTGAATTTTTGTGTGCTCAAATACAGACTCCTATGCTCAATGGAATGTCATAAGGCTACTAGTTTTATATGTCTAGCAGACTTACATTCAGCAAAAATTGCCAAAAATGTTACCTAAATTTCCCATACTATCAATTTTGGCTACAACTGGAGTAAATGAGGCTCCCACAAGGGTAGAGCCCAGCTTGTATGAATTCTGCATGATTCCTAGTCTTTATCCTATTCTCTGCATTTTTTCTAGGTCTATGGTTTACCCTTGTTCATGTTTGAAGGTCTAAGTGCATGAAACCCTTTAAAATTCATGTTAAAACCCTAGCTCGTTCAAGACTTCTTCTATTTTTTAGTTACTTTTTTGAGTGACTTAAGTGATTTATTAGCCATGCACGCATTGACATCTTTTTGTTTATCTCTTAGTTGCGTGATCACTGTGTTGATGACAATTATTCAATTGTGTATTTTCATTGATGTTTACACAAGTATAGTGATGTTTACACAAATGTCTAATCCTATTTGAGCATAGACAGTTCATGCCAAGCACTCTTGGGCATTGAATAAGACCAAAGTGATTTTTCAATTCTAACCAAGTTCACTCAGGCATTACAATGTTGTTTGGGCATTGAAGGATTTTAGTGTTGACCGAGTTAAACAGTTAGTGTCAGCCAACTAACAACAGTTTATATTTTATGGTTAATTGGTTATATGCAGCCGACAAACATGACTTTTACTATTTATTTGGAAGGATATTAAGGTCGACTTGGCAAGGCTTATCATATATACACACACACACACACACACATATATATATATATATGTATATAAATGTGTATATATGTATATGTATATGTATATATATGTGTATATATGTATATGTATATGTATATATATACATATATATACATATTTATATATATATACATATATATATATACATATACATATATATATGTATATATATGTATACATATATA
>MU223539.1:1745234-1771027 GCA_018584345.1 Thuja plicata
CAAGGGCTTCCATATAAGCAAGGTGAATTTATGTGTTTACTTTGTTTATCTCTGCAATTTCAATTATATTATAAGGTTAATTCCAAAACTAGGGTTTGACCAAGGCAAACCCCTTCCCCCCAACAAACAAACATTTTTATTGTAGGTACAGGTTCGGGACTGTAAATTTGAGGCCAGATCTGGATACCCTTTTTAGATTTCTTTTAGATTGTGTGAACAGGGACACTTTCAGAGTTGAGTAGATCGAGTTGGAAAAAGTGGTACAAGGTCAACCTTTTTCATAAGACAACATCAGAATGAAAAAATATTTCTGGGTTTTGTCTGTCTCTCTGTTCTGGTTTGGTATCAACTGTCAGCATCTCTAGAAATAGTCTACATATCTCAAAAAATAGCAATCTTTAATCTGCCACTTTGGAAGGTTGGTACTTCATCTCATCCATTTCAATTCCTAGAACTATCATATACATTCCTTTCTAAAATGGGAATTTAAGATATTTCCTCTCTGCTCTCATTTCCAAGTGATTGATTCATTTGTGCATTGATCCTTTTTGGGTTGATCAATTTGGATATTTCATTTATGCATTTGAGGTTAAAAGGAACATCTTATCTTCGCCACACATCACACAAACATCCACTTATTTCAAATGTGACATCCATTTCATATGTTACACATTAGTGACCTATATTTTATATGTTACACATTACAAAATACAACGAAAGAATCAAGAAAAGTGTTAGTGCAACCAGAGCTGCTGGTGGAACAATTGAAGACAAAATAGTACTCAGCAAGGTATTAAGAACTTTACTTCCTATCTACGCAATTAGAGTTTTAGCTATTCAAGAGATGAGATGTAGTAATGACATAACTCTAGATGGATTGATTGGAAGATTATCAGCTTTTGAGTTGGATAACTTTGACAATTATTCTCCTAATCCTAGCAATTTTGAGTCAGCATTCAAAGCTAAATTAAACCTTGGAAAGATGAAAGGAAAAATGATTGATAGTGATAGTGATGATGGTTCTAATGATGAGGATATGGAAATCATTGAAGCATTACATGCAAGGAGAAATGCAAAAGAAAAAGGACAATACAAAAGAAGAATACCATTGATTTTATTTTCATGTGATGAGGTTGTTCACATTGCTACTAAATGTACTAACAAGGAAGACAAAGGTGAAAGAAAGCTCAATAAGTATAAAGGAAATAAAGATTACAAAAGTTACAAAAGCTACAAGGACAAAGGTAAGAAATCCTGTTATATTGCTAAAGATTTTGATAGTGATGAAGATGAAGATGAAATGGTTTACATTGTTATTAAGGATGAATCAGATAGTGAAGACAATGAAAAGAATGCACTATACTCTCATATTAGTAAGAATGACACCTGGATAATTGATAGTGATTTTTCTCACCACATGACTGGTGATAAAACAAAATTTGAACATCTTGAACACTATGATGGAGGGAGTGTTAGTTTTGGGAATGATGAACCCTACTATGTGAAAGGTAAAGGTTGTATTTCTCTTACTGAAGGAATCAAACATGATAATGCTTATTGGGTTGAAGGACTAAGGCATAATATAGTAAGTGTAGCACAGATGAATAACATTGGTTTCAAGGTAGAATTCATGAATGGTAAGGCCAAGCTCCTGGATGGTAGAGGAAACCTAGTTGGAACTCACAAACAAACAAAAGGTAATCTATTTTATCTTGATCTCAATGAAAGTTAATGTTTTATTACACAAGTAGAAGAAAGATGGTTATGGCATAAAAGGTTGTGTCATGTGAGCTTTGACAACCTGATCAACATAAGTAAGAACTGAAGAGTAAGAGGTATTCCTGTTCTGAAGAAACCTGAACTAGCAATATGCAAACAATGTCAAATAGGGAAGATGGGCAAAACAAGCTTCAAGAGAAAGAACTACAATACAAAAGAAGTCTTGGAATTGGTGCATACTGACTTATGTGGACCAATTGGAACAACAAGTTACACAAGTGAGAAGTACTTCATTCTATTTGTTAATGATCATTCCATAATGATGAGTGTTATGTTTCTCAAAGAAAAATCAGAAGCTTTTCAGAATTTCAAATGGTACCTAGCTAGAGTTGAAAAAGAAACATGAAAGAAACTTAAATGCCTAAGATCTGACAGAGGAGGAGAATTAATTTCCAATGAATTTAATGAGTTCTACAATGAAAGAGGAATCAAAAGACAAGTATTTTCCCTATGTTCTCCACAAACAAAATGGTATTGTAGAAAGAAGTAACAGATCCATTATGGATTGTGCAAGAACCTTGATGATTGAGAAGGATGTTGCTACCAAATACTAGAAGGAAGCCATTAGCACTACAATTCACACCTTGAACCGATTTCAACTGAAGAAAGGGACTGAGAAGACACCTTTTGAATTATGGTATGGATATAAACCTAATGTTTATTATTTCAAAGTATTTGGAAGTAAATGCTACATCTTGAAGGAAACAAGAAATGGAAAATTTGATGTAAAAGGTGATGAAGGTATATTCCTAGGCTACTCCAGCAAAAGCAAAGCATATAAATGTTTAAATCTTAATACTCATAAATTCATAGAAAGTGTGCACATAAAGGTCGATGATTTTGCAGAGAGAAATGAAGAATAGATCAGTAAAGAGCCTGAAGACTACATAAAACTTGTCTATCATGAACCTGATACTATACCTAAGAAATGCAATGGTGATTGGACAAAAATCATGTCAACCATTGAATTCATCAGCACAAACCTTGTTGCAACCTGTGCAACTAGTAATACTAACTAAAGAAATTGAGTCAAAAACAAAGGGAACTGAGTCTTAGACTAAAGAAACTGAGTCACAAATAGAGGCACCTGAGTCACAGACAGATATACTTGAGTCTCAGACAGTGGAACCCAAGTATCAGACAGAAGAAATGACATAATATTTGAGCATGGTGAACATAGTGGAGCAACCCCATAATCAAAGAGGAATGATATTGTAATTGAAAAATATGTTAGAAGGCATCATGCACCTAAATAAATAATTGGAGATCAAAAAGAAGGTGTAATGACAAGGAACAAAATAAAAGGTACATGTTTACTTAGTGAAATTGAACCTATAACTGTTAAAGATGCATTGAATGATGAGAACTAGATTGAAGCAATGAATGAATAAATTGAGTAGATAGAAAAGAAAAAAAACATGGACTCTTCTACCTAGACCAAAAGACAAGAATGTGATTGGTACTAAGTGGTTTTTTAGAAACAAGATGAATGAGAAAGGTGAAGTTTCTAGAAACAAAGCTAGATTAGTATGTAAAGGATATGCTCAAGAAGAGGGTATTGATTATGGAGAAATTTTTTCTCCTGTTGCAAGACTTGAAGGAGTTAGAACTCTTCTGGCATATGCTGCACATAAAGGATTCAAGGTATATCAAATAGATGTAAAATCTGCATTCTTGAAGGGAATTCTAGAAGAGGAAGTCTATATTGAGCAACCTGAAGGCTTTGTAGATCCTAACAAAAGGAATATGGTTTGCAAATTGCACAAAGCATTGTATGGACTGAAGAAAGCTCTAAGAGCCTAATATGAGAGACTACATGGTTACTTGATAAGTATTGGATTTTAGAGAACTAATGACAATAGTAGTTTGTACATCAAAGAAGGACCTCAGAACAAGATACTACTGGGAGAAATATTTGTTGATGACATATTGTTTAATGGATATGATGAATTATGCAGAGCATTCTTAGAAGCTATGAGTAAGGAATTTGAGATGTCTATGTTTGGTGAAATAAAATTCTTTGTTGGCTTACAAGTTTATCAGATGAAGGATGATATCTACAATACTCAGTCTAAATACATAAAAGGGATACTGAAGAAATTTGGGATGGAAGATTCTAGACCAGTTGGAACACCTATGTCTACTTGACATAAGCTATCTAAGGATGATGATTCAAAGGAGGTAAATCAGACTACATATAGATCCAAGATTGGCAAACTTCAATATTTTGTTCACACTATACCTGATATTGCATTAGTATTTGGTATTGTTGCAAGGATTTCAGCTAATCCTAGAGAGAATCATTTGATGGCTATCAAAAGGATTGTGAGATATCTTAAGGGTACTGAAGATTATGGATTATGGTATAAGAAAGGAGGAAACTTTGATTTGAAGAATTTTAATGATGCTAATTGGGAAGGAAGTGTTGATGACAAAAAGAGCACAAGTGGTGGAGCACTATTTCTTGGAAAGAGGTTAGTCTCCTGGACAAGCAAGAAATAGAACTGCATTTCTCAATCTACAACAAAAGAAAAATATGTTGCTGCAACAGTGAATTGTTCAAATATCATATGCTTCAAACAATTGTTGTTAGGTATGAAGGTGGAAATCAAAGAACCTATCATTATCTATTGTGACAATAACAGTGATATTAACATTTCAAAGAACCCTATGATGCATACTAAAACTAAACATATTGCAATAAAGTATCATTTCTTGAGGGAATTGGTTCAGGAGAAGGAAGTAAGATTAGAATATGTGAATACTAAAGACCAAATTGTAGACATATTCACAAACCCATTACCTAACGATGTATTTTTATATCTTAGAGGAAAGATAGGGGTGATTCCCCTAACTGAGTCTCACTAAAACAGAGTTTAGTGATGCATCAACCGAGCTATAGAACAAACTTAACATGTTGATGCAGATATTGAGAGCTTATTGCATATGAATCAGTACAGATAGGTACATTAAAATTTCATTGGATATGTCCGTTGGTATCTTTGGCATTGGTTGTAAAAGAGGGTGAGATTACTGTATGTCATATTGATTAGTGAAAGAGTGAGAGATTAATGATGGAGAGATTGATGACATAGGGAGAACTTTATCAGAAACAAAGATTAATGTAAGAGGGAGAAATCTGTATTTTAGTGATTGAGGGAGTTTTGGATGAGAATCAAAATGAAGCTAAGGAAATTAATAAAATTTTATTCTTATGTATGCTACTCTATAATTATTTGTATTATGACATGTTGTGTTGCCATCAATGCCAAAGAGGGAGATTGTTGATGACAATTATTCAATTATGTATTGTCATTGATGTTTACACAAGTATAGTGATGTTTACACAAATGTATAATCCTATCCTAGCATAGTCAGTGTCTACCAAGCTCTCTTAGGAATTGAAGGTGACCAAATTGATTTTTAGTTCTAACTGAGTTCACTCGAGCATTACAGTGTTGGTTGGGCGTTGAAGGATTTCAGTGTTGACCGAGTAAAAAGGTTAGTGTCAGTTGACTAACAATAGATTATATTTATGGATTATTGGTTATATTCAGCCAACATACATGAGTTTTATTATTTATTTGGAAGGATATTAAGGCTGACTTGACAAGGCTTATCATATATATCAGGTCAAGTTTGGATTGAGGAAGAAGAGATAGCATGTGGAGGTGATGTGGAATTGCATGTGAAGTGTGATATGAAGAGTGAAGGTGAAATTAGATGGGATTTTGATTAAGGACAAAATACAGAGGACTACAAAAAAATATCCAATTAGTAAGGATCAAGTATTCAATCTAGAACAAAGATCATAATTAGAAAAGATAGTTATTTATCAAAATAGGTGAATCCATTGTTACTCTCTAACAATTGTAGTAGTGATCAAAATATCTTAACAGGGTAGACTTAGCAGTATTTTGTAAATCCTCTCACAAGGTGATATTTCTACATTGAAGTGTTTAAAGACCTCTCACAATGTCACTCCATATAGGGTGATTAAATCCTCTAACATGGTCACACCTAACAGTGTTTTATTGTAACTTTTAACAAGGTTGGCTCCTAACAGAACTCACTTCAGAAGAGTGAAAAACATTGACTAGTTTCTATTGGTGGTTTTGCCCATATTGGGTTTCCATGTTAAATCTTGGTGTTATTTGTGTACATTTTATTTGCTTTATGGTTTATGTTTCTACAATTAATTACTAAAGATAATCAGAATTAATATCTTAAGATTTTCTATGTTAACCGAGTGAGCGAAATATCTATGTTAACCGAGCAACAATGTTAAATTGATTTAAGACATCTAAGGGAATTGGATTTGTTTTTGTGGTAATTGATTCACCCCCCCCCTCTCAATTATTCAACTCATTTCCAACAGATTCAAAGGAAGTAAACTAGACTACCTACAGATCCATGATTGGTAAACTTCAATATGTTGTTCACACAGTTGGTATTGTTGCAATGTTTTTAGCTAATCCTAGAGAGAATCATTTGATGGCTATCAAAAGGATTCTAAGATATCTTAAGGGTACTAAAGAGTATGGATTATTGCATAAGAAAGGAGGAAACTTTGATTTGAAGACTTTTATTGATGTTGATTGGGCTGGAAGTGTTGATGACAGAAAGGGCACAAGTGGTGGAGCATTATTTCTTGGAAAAAGGTTAGTCTCCTAGATAAGAAAGAAATAGAACTATATTTCTCAATCTACAACAAAAGTAGAGTATGTTGTTGTAGCATTAAATTTTTCAAATATCATATGGTTCAAATAGCTATTGTCAAGTATGAAGGAAGAAATAAAAAAACCAGTTATTATCTACTGTGATAACACCAGTGCTATAAAAATTTCAAAGAACTTTGTGATGCATACTAAGACTAAACACATTGCAATAAAGTATCGTTTCTTGAAAGAGTTGGTTTAGGACAAGGAAGTAAGATTGGAATATGTGAATACAAAATAATAAATTGCAGACATATTCACAAAAACATTACCTAAGGATGCATTCTTATATCTTAGAGGAAAGCTAGGGGTAGTTCCCCTAAGTGAGGCTCACTAAAATACAGTTTAGTGATGCATCAACCGAGCTACAAAACATACTTAACATGTTGATGAAGATATTCAGAGATTATTGCATATGAATCAGTACATACATATACATGAAAAATTCATTGGATATATATCAGTTGGTGTCTTTGGCATTAGTTGTCAAAGAGGGAGAGATTACTGAATGTCATAAAGATTACTGATGAAGAGATTGATGACAGAGGGAGAAATTATATCAGAGGGAGAAATCTGTATTTTAGTGATTGTGAAGATAGAGGGATTTTTTGGATGAGAATCAGAATGAAGCTAAGGACATTAATAAAATTTCATTCTTATGTTTGTTGCTCTATAAATTATTTGTATTATGACTGCATGATGTGTTGCCATCAATGCCAAAGAGGGAGATTGTTGATGACAATTATTCAATTGTGTATTGTCATTGATGTTTAAACAAGTATAGTGATTCTTACACAAATGTCTAATCCTATTTGAGCATAGACAGTTCATGCCAAGCACTCTTAGGCATTGAAGAAGGCCACAGTGATTTTTTAGTTCTAACCAAGTTTACTCGGGCATTACAGTGTTGGTTGGGCGTTGAAGGATTTCAGTGTTGACCGAGTTAAACAGTTAGTGTCAGCCAACTAACAATAGTTTATATTTTATGGTTAATTGATTATATGTAGCCGACATACATGAGTTTTATTATTTATTTGGAAGGATATTAAGGCCGACTTGACACTGCTTTTATATATATATATATATATATATATATATATATAAGGTCAAGTTTGGATTGAATATGTATCAGTAAGTAGAAGGGATATGTGTTTATGACATGAAGAGTGAAGGCAAAATAAGATGGGATTCTGATTGAGGATAGAACACACAGAGCCGCAAAAGAATTTTTGATTAGTGAGGATCAAGTAATTAAATCCAGAATAGAGATCTGAATCAACAACGATAGTTTCTTATCAAAACAGGTCAATCCATTGTTACTCTCTAACAATTGTAGCAGTGATCAAAATCTCTTAACATAGTAGACTTAATAGTCTTTTGTAAATCCTCTCACAAGGTGACATTTCTGCATTGAAGTGTTTGAAGACCTCTAACAAGGCCACTCCTTATAGGGTGATTAAATTCTCTATCAGGGTCACACCTAACAGTGTGTTATTGTAACCTTTAGTAGGGTTGGCTCCTAACAGGGCTCACTTCAGAAGAGTGAAAAAAGTGACTAGTTGCAATTGGTGGTTTTTACCATTTTGGGTTTCCACATTAAAGCTTGGTGTTATCTCTGTACATTTCATTTTCTTTATGGTTTATGTTTCTACAATTAATTACTAAGGATATTTAGAGTTAATATCTTAAGATTTTCTATGTTAACCGAGTGACAATAGAATATCTGTGTTAACCAAGCAACAGTGATAAATTTGTTGAAGACATCTAAGGGACTTGGATTTTTTTTGTGGTAACTGATTGACCCCTCCCCTATTAGTTACTCAACTCATTTCCAATACACTAAAGGAGATGGAATATTCTCTTTCAATATGAATATTAAGCGTAGGCCATTGATTTGATTTTGATCATGTGTTGTATGCGTTATCGCAGAATGAAGCCAGAGTTAGTCAAAGTGTTCCGTGACTTTGTGATTTAGTCTATCTCATGATTTATAGATAAAATAAAGGTTTATGTCTGGTTGGTTTCTCACCTTAGTCACGTGATCCCTGAATGAGATCAAGGTTAAGTCATTTCCTGTAAGATTAAACATGGGCCGTTGATGCAAATCAGATCTTGTGGTTTGTGCTAAGTCTCAGGATGAAGTCAAAAGTCAAAAAAGATTAGGATATTATGTGTAGATCATTGATTTAGAGATCATCATGTGGATGATGTGAAATCTATAAATGGCCCCTTGGGTTAGATTTTCATCCAGCGACTTTGAGTTTTCTTCATTCACCGAATCTCAGGATGAACCATGGTCAAGGAAGTTATGTAAATTTTGGTCTAGGGTTTTCCATGATGATCTGAGCCATCAATCATATTTTTCCCTTATGGTTCTCTTATAATCTTGAAATAAAATGGAATATTCTTATATTTTCTGGAGACTAAGTGCAAATCGTTGATCTTGGTTATGATCTTGTGGCTGGCATGTGATCTCGTAATAAAATTTGAGTTAAGGAGATGATCGAGTGACTTGGAGACATGAAGGATTTTAGACACCTGAGGTTAAAGATGAGTCAAGGCTAATTTAGGGTCTAAGGTTGAAAGGATAAAGTAAAGACACATCAAGTAAACAAAATCTGAAGGTGGGCGTAATCCCTCGATGACAAAGATGAATATGTTTGATCTTTGAGGCATTGCACCACGATGCCATGTATATGTGATCAGTTCTAAGGTCAAAGATAGGATAAAGATGAAGATAGATCTATGGCTATGTTTTAAATAGGAAACTAAGTCTTTTTCTGAGCCATTGATACAGATATTCATGCCACCTGTGACCGTTATGAACAAAAATTTAAATATTTAAATGTTATTCTTAGGGTCTTCATGGCGGTGGTGATAAAGACAGTATCAGACAAGGTAGATGAGTCTGCTACTCAATATGTTCAAATTATGGTGATATGGGATATATTTTAAAAGAAATATCTGATCTCTCGAGATATTTTTCAAGTGCATTGATGAGCAGACAAGACTATTTTAGGTTTTCCCACATTGTCTAATGAAAATATTTTGTAACCCTAATTATTCCCTAACTGGTCGATGGATTGAATCTTGAGCTTGTGTTCTAGGGGAGGTTGTATATAAGTAGTTTTAGAAGCTTTTGTAGTGGAGGTTTTTCAGCTTATGCAAGACTTTCTGTGGCATTTTATCTTCCCTCAAGTTTTTATCTTGTTGTAATTTCTCATTGAATTCCAGATTATGTAAAGGTTTTCTGTGAAATTTTCTTTGTCCTTAAGATTTTCCCTTGTCTGTATTTCTCTTATCTAATGCATAATAAAGTGGTTAACATTAGAGAAAATATGGGATTTCTTGAGCCTTTTTTCTTTTTGCATTTTTGTGCACTACTGCAGATGATCTGATTTAGATGATCTTGTAGATTTTGTTCATCCCTGGTCATTTTGTCTCATTCCTATGCGTATTTGCTGGAGTGAATGTTTTTTTTTAGGTCACAATTTGTATCTATTTCCTTGGGAACACTATTGTTTGTGAAATCTTTTCTTTCCTTTAATAGCCTCTTTCCATTTCAGACCTCTCTGTGAAATACTTATGCAAGCATATTCAAAAATTTGTGTTCTGCTAGATCCAGGGAATTTCATGCTAGTATTGGTCACTATGTTATGATTCAAGTTACCTTTGATGCATCACCTAGTAGGTTTAATTTTTTGTTTCAGTCATTTCCCTTCAGTTATGCTTCTATCCCTTTTCCTTCCAAGTTTACTTTTCATATTAAAAGAGCAAATAAGGTGATTATCCAAGAGGAACTGACGTAGAATCCAGAGGCTTCACTTTAGTTAGAAGAGGTGCCACAACCTATAAGTGATTCCCATGTTATAATAGATTTCTAGGCTCAAGTACTTAACTATGTGCAAATGCTAGTGTATAACAATTCTGGCACGCCCGGTGGGACCACAAAGGAAGTTCATCTTTCAAAAACTATGTTATCCCTGATATGCTGATCACATAGTATAGACCTAAAGAGGTTCCTCTTCAAAGAATATATGTTGAATCAATTGGTGGAAAGAACAAGAAGATCCAATCCTATTTAAGTTTATGAGAAGGATAGAAACAAGGATTTCAAAGTCTCTGAGTTTTTGCAACTGCCTCCAACAAGAAGAAAGGGGAGGTCATCTCAAAGGACATCTCCTACAAAGAGAGTATAGTCTAAACCACCTGTTTCAAAGGAGAGAACCTTGATTTTACATTTTATAAGGAGGGGAAGATCTTTAAATAGAGAATTTCTAGAATATTCAGCTTCACTCCCTGGTTCAAGTGCAACCCACACAGTTTCTATTCAACAAATCACAGTTCCTGCAATGGCAAGACAATTTTCATTTGTAACCTTTAATCAAGGGAGTCCATTGAATTTTTCTCAGCATCATGATGTGACCTTAGTAGCACTAAAGAGTTTTCCTGATTTCACAGGTGAAAGCCAGACAACAGCTTGTGAGCAGAAAAGAGATGTGGCCACAATTTGTAATGTTCATCATATTGGTGAAGAAGATGTGGCTACTAAGTTATTGGTAGCCTCTTTTAAAGGCTATGTACATTATTTTTTAGTTTGAAAATCCCCCTTTCCTATAATATAACTCCAAGACTTAAATTTTTTCCCTCTTTCCATGCGAAATGAACTCAAAAGTACTCTAAGTTGACCTTATTTGCATATGGGAAAAAATAATTAATAACTATTGTCTTATAACTTCGACAATTAGTTATTAATTATTTACAAATTTCATCATGCAAATAGCATTTTATGAGCATTGATATATGACTCATTATTTTATTTATTAATATATATAAAATATGTATTAATAAATAAAACATAAATTCATATTTAACTTGTATATGTTAAATGGTATATTAGTGACCCTTTACCATATATAGTGTCATTATGAACTTAATTTATATTAAATGAACACTAAAAAAAACCCACAAAAAATCTCTAATCAAGGGATATAGGGTTTCAAAACCCTAAATTGAATTTCATTATTTCATTTGCATTTTTAGAGTCTCTAGAAACTTCCCTCTCTGTCAGCTGCGATTAGGGGTCTAATGAATACTATGATTCTATTGAAGTTGAAGCCACTATGAATAACTCTCTACCATTTCTGAGCACTCTCATGGGCATGCCTTCAAATTTTCTTGATCTTAAGTTCTATTGCTCCTGTATATTTTCATTATGATACTTTGTGCACTTGCACTTCAAATTTCATTTCTGCGACCATGGATAAGTGTTCTAATCTCTGTCATTTCACTTTATTTCTTATGCATAGTTCTGGGAAATAAGTATGGTTGCAGCCTGATGATGTGGATTTTCTTGTTCTCTAATTCAATTATGAAACTACAGTTTTCTATAATCTATTTATTGCCTGATAAAACAAAAAGTCTATTTATATTGCAATTGTGGCTTCAATGTTCTCTATTAAGTTTGTCTCTTCTTCTTGTAATCTCTGGTTTCTTAACTCTATGGAATCATGTCGCCAAGAACTCTTTGGCTTCTACACTTAAATGCTGGCTCTGAATTTATAAATTGAAGCTCTCACTAGTGCAGGAGCACCTAAAGAACTAGGGTGAAATACCCTTAAGAAATCTTAGATTAGTTTTGTTGATTTTTAAAGTGTTTTGTTCATTCACTCTTGTAATGACCGAGTGGAAAAAAGGGTCAAGTTGATTAACAAACACTCTAGTTGCTTAGTTGGTTTATTTTAGTTGTGTGTGTGTAAGGTAGTTTGTAAGCCTCTAAAAATCCAACCAAGGCATCAAGAACCTTTCATAAAGCTTCTCGGTTAACACTAATGTTCAGTTAACACTGATTCTTGGTTAACATTGATGCTCGGTTAACATTGATGCTTGGTTAACACTGACACTCAGTTAACACTGGTACTCAGTTAACACTGGTGCTTGGTTACCATTGGTGCTCGGTTAACACTGACACTCGGTTAACACTAGCGCTCGGTTAACACTGGCACTTGGTTAACATTGGCACTCGGTTAACACTGGAGCTCGGTTAACACTGGCGCTCGATTTTGCATTATTGTTGCTCAGTAAATTCCTTTGTAACGACCCATGAAAAGAAAATCTTGTCTTTAATGGATAGTATGGGTAGTTATAATGGTTCCTAAAGAGATGCTTGTGATTAAGTGGATAGTTAGGGTTGTTCAAATTATAGGATGGTTAATAATGACATCCAAAGCATTCATTTAGTGAGGAGTAGAGGTTGCAAAAGAGAAGGAGGTTATAGAAATTTATAGAGTTGTAGATTATTGGATTGTTGTGTTTTATTTCTAGTAATGAGAAGTTGCAAACTGTGTGTTTAGTGAAGATTAACCTTTGTTGTTTGTTTTGCATGCTAGTAGATTAGCTTACTTTATTTCTGTTTTGCAAGTTGTTAGTTCTTCACCCGTTCTGGGTTGTAAACAGTAATGGCCCCTTGAGATTCCTGAGTCCATGGTGACAATCATGTGTGGGGATGGAAACTGAGAGGAGCCCTTGCACATAGTTTCCTTTTTGTTTTTGGTAGGAGAAGCAATAGTTACGAGTCTGGATATCTTACCCTAGGTGAGCTCGGTAATAGTCCGGCTAGGGAAAATACTAAAAGCAATGTTCTAAAAACATTGATTGAGTGAGTAGAATGAATATATTTGTGTAGGTTTAGTGAGGAAGATGAATAACATGTCAATGGGGACCGAGTATTGAAGGGGAAGTAAAGATGATAGTGACTTACCTCAGTTTAGGGTTGTGAATACCCTAAGAGATCTAGGAGAAAGATTTCATAGCAGAGCCAAGATGACTTTGTAGTAGCAATGAGACTCCAGTACCACATCAAATTGGTATCAAATCCCTAAAATATTTGGACATCTGTTGTTTGGATGTTATCTACAAGAATGTCTATCAACTCATCCAAGATGGTGACCAACACGTAACTCACAAAAGATGTGGAAGAGAAAAAGAAGGAGAATAGAATCCTGAAGGAATAGTTGGCCTAAATGGAAACCAAGTTGGAAGAAGTGCAGCTTAGGACTACAGTGGTCAGTGAATAGATGAGAGAAACTGATGGAAAGGGTAAAGTAGTGGCTGAGGAAGACATTACACCAGAGCCAGACCTTGTGCTTCAAGAAGAGCCATTCTCTAAAGCATTGAAGGCAATGAGTGGTAAGTCCTTAGAAGGTGTGCCTCTATTTAGTGGAAAGATGGAACTAGAGTTAATCATAGAATGGATAGAAGGTCTTGAAAATCACTTTGACTGTGATAATATGACCAAAGCTCAGAAAGTAAGAATAGCCAAAACAAGATTGAGAGGAACTTCTCTCACTTGGTGGAAGTTTACCCAAGATGAGAGGACTAAAGAAGGAAAGAACCCCATAACTAGTTGGAAAGGTATGGTGGCCAAGATGAAGGAAACTTACCTTCCTGATGATTATGAAGTGTAGTTGCACAAAAAGAGACATAATCTGAGACAAAAAGACTTAGAAGTTAGTACCTACACTGAATAATTTCACAAGCTATAATTAAGATTCCATGTAATGAAAGAAGAGAGTCTAAAAGTGGCTAGATATTTGAATGGTGTCAAGTGGAGTATCCAAGAGGAAATTCATCTCTTAAACCCTAAGAATGTACACCAATATTACCAGCTAGCCCTCAAGGTGGAGGAAAAATTCAAGAAGAATCAAGATTCAAACAACAAAGGAAGAGGAGGAGACAACAAAGGCCATAGAGGAAGATATGGAGGAAGGAATTAGATTGAGTCCAAAATCACTGAGAATCAATGAAAATATAGTAACACAAGAGGTGGTCATAATCGAGGCAAAGGTTCAAATAGTAGTTCAAGAGGAAGAACTAATAACCAAGGAAGATGGTCTTACTTCTCTTCAATGAAGTGTTACAACTGTCAACAATTTGGACATCCTGCATATCGGTGTCTTGAAGAGTTATACATCACAAGGAGGAGAAAGGAGAGTCCACTATGTGCAAGAAGAGTCTTCTAGAAACAAGACACCAGAAGTTGCACTAGATTATGAGAATGGAGGGAATCTAATGATTCGCAGACCACTCCTCAAAGAACCCAACAAAGAAGAGACAAGACAAAGAAGATCTTTATTTCAAAACAAATTCAAGGTACTCAGTAAGGTTTGTAAAGTTATCATAGATTCAAGTTCTACTGATAACATTCTTTATTTAGAAGCTATTGAAAAGTTAAAGTTGAAAAGAATTCCTCATACTAATCCTTATAGGGTTACTTGGCTGAATAAAGATCAACATGTATTAGTTAATGAACAAGCTTGGGTAGAATTTTCCATAGGGAGATATAAGGACCAAGTTTTGTGTGATATACTGCCCATGGATGCTTGTCATCTATTATTGGGTAGACCTTGGCAGTTTGATAGAGCTACAGTACATGATGGATCTAAGAACTCCTATTCATTTAAGAAACATGGAGTGATCTTCAAGATTCAGTCAATCTTGGAAGAAGGTGAAGTAAAGAAATAAGGTCCTAACATATTGTTAGTAGTTGAAAAATTTCTTACAAACATTGGAGGAAGAAGATGGAGTAGCCTTTGCTTTGGTTCTAAAGACAAAGAATGATAAAGGGGATAATAAGGAAGAGTTACCCTTAGAAGTGAAAGAGCCATTGAGTCAATACCAAGACATTATTAGTGATGGTCAACCAACTAGTCTACCACCTGAGAGGTCCATTATTCATTAGATTGACTTCATCCCAGGAGCCTCACTTTCCAATAAAGCTTCCTATAAAATGACTCCGTAATAGAATGCAGAGATAACCAACCAAATTCAAGAGTTGCTTGATCAAGGATTGATTAGAAGGAGCATAATTCCATGTGTTGTTCCCACAGTCCTAGCCCCAAAGGAAAATGGTACTTGGACATTGTGTACTAATTCTAGGGCCATAAATAGGATCACCATTTGGTATAGATTTCCACTCCCTAGGATATAGGATTTGATGGATTGTCTAGGGGTATCTAAGTACTACTCCAAGATAGATCTTAAGAGTGGGTATAATCAGATAAGAATCAAATGTGGAGATGAGTGGGAGACTACTTTTAAAACTACCGAGGGACTCTATGAGTGGCTTATTATGCCTTTTGGGTTATCAAATGCCCTGAGTACATTTATGAGGTTAATGAATGAGGTGTTGAAATACTTCATTGGAAAATGGGTTGTAGTGTACTTAGATGAAATTTTAGTGCTCAGAAAAACAAAGGAGGATCATCTTAGACATCTACAAATGCTGATGCAAAGATTGCATGAAGAGAAGTTGGCAATCAACTTGGAGAAGAGTGAGTTCATAAGCAAGAACTTGTATACTTGGGTTTTGTTATCTTAGAAGGTAACTTGAAGATGGATATTAGCAAGGTGGAAGAAATTTTGAATTGGCCTATACCTAAGTCAGCCACCAAAGTAAGAAGCTTCCATGGATTGGCACAGTTTGACAAGAAGTTCATCAGGCAGTTTAGTGAAATAAAAGGAGGTATGAAAGAAAAGTTCCAATGGAATGAGCGGGCTGATAAAGAATTTGAGGATTTGAAGAAAAAGATAGAAACTCAAACTATTCTTACACTTCCCAGCTTTGATAAGTTTTTTACTATGGAATGTGATGGAAGCAATGTTTCCATAGGTGCAGTTTTGAGTCAAGAGGGAAAACCAGTAGCTTTTCATAGCAAAAACTTGAATGATGCATAGAGGAAGTATTCATCATATGATTTGGATATGTACGCATTAGTAAAAGTGCTAAGGAAATGGAGACATTATCTCCTTCACAAATAATTTGTAGTCTTTACAATCAGACTTTAAGTTTTCTGAATTCTCAAGACAAACTAAGCCATAAGCATATGAAATGGGTAGAGTACATTCAAGCCTACACCTTCACCATCAAGCACAAGATGGGAGTATAGAACAAGGTAGCAGATGCATTGAGTAGAAGACTTCTCACGGTGTAGGAAATTTATTTAAGAAGCATTGGTATAGACAACTTCAAGGATCTGTATTCAGAAAATGAAGATTTTTCAGTAGCATACAAGGTATGTCAAGATTTTCAGAATCACTTTCATAGTGAGTATTTTGATTTCACCCTACAAGAAGGTCTTCTATTTAAAGGAGGACAACAATGTGTACCAAAAGGTTCAATGAGGGAGAAATTATTACAAGAGAAGCATAATGGTTCAATGAGTGGACATTTTGGGGTGCATAAAACCTTAGAATTAGTGCAGCGGTACTACTATTGGCCAAGAATGAGAAAAGATGTTCAGAAGTATGTAGAGACTTGCATAGTTTGTCAAAAGGCCAAGGGAAATTCATCAAATGTAGGATTGTATCAACCACTTCCAATCCCAAACCGACATTGGGATTGTATCAACCACTTCCAATCCCAAATCGACTTTGTGGTTGGAATTCCTAAGACCAAGCTAGGAATGGATAGTATTTTTGTGATTGTGGATAGATTCAACAAGATGACTCACTTTGTGCCATGCAAGACCACACATGATCCATGCTATATATCACAACTTTTCTTCAGAGAAGCAGTAAGGATACATGGAATACCTTTGAGTATTGTATCAGACCAAGACTCTAAGTTTATGAGTCATTTCTAGAAAACCTTATGGTAGAAGCTCGGTACAAATATTTCCTTTATCTTGGAATATCACCCACAAACTGATGGTCAAACTGAAGTGGTGAACCAAAGTTTAGGAAATCTTTTGAGGTGTCTCACAAAAGAATATGGACATTCATGGGATCAGTTACTTGCACAAGCAAAGTTTTCCTACAATGATACAGTCAATAGATCCAATGGAAAAATCCCTTTTACAATAGTATATGGGATTCATCCCAGGGGTATATGTGAACTCAGGGATCTTGGAAACAATGTAGAGAAGAGTGGTTATACTGAAGATTTTTCTCAGTTCCTGAAAGAAGTCCATGATACTATGAAGAAGACATTAGTGGAGAGTACAACTCACACCAAGTAGAAGGTAGATGAAAGGAAAATAGATGTTCATTTTCAAGTTGGAGATTTGGTCATGGTGCACCTAAACAAAGTACGGTTACAAAAAGGTGTCCTGAGTAAGCTTCAGATGAGAAAGATAGGCCCTTATGCAATTTTGGCAAAGTATGGGTCTAATTCTTACAAAGTTGACCTTCCTAATAATATAGGTTTATCTCCAGTATTTAATGTGGTAGATCTGGTGTCCTATAAGGGACCAATTCTAGAAGAAGATCTTGATTTAACAACAAGAATAGAGGATCTCAAGGCACTAAAACTTCCAGTAGCCCCAAAGCTAAGAGCAAAGAAGATTTTGAATTCAAGAGTTTCCAAGAAAACTAGAACAAAGACATACATGGATCATCTAATCAAGTGGAAAGGACAAGCTAATTCTAAAGCCACATAGGTGCAGGAGACCGAGTTCAAGAAGTTGGGCACTGACCCCAACCTGATCCAATCACCTGGAAGTTGATTTCTCTTTGTTGGGGGAGTATGGTACATGAGAACCTAAAGAACTAGGGTGAAAGACCCTTAAGAACTCTTAGATTAGTTTTGTTGGTTTGTAAAGTTTTTTTTTCATTCACTCTTATAATGATTGAGTAGAAAAATGGGTCAAGCTGATGAACAAACACTCTAGTTACTTAGTTGGTTTCTTTTAGTTGTGTGTGTGTGAGGTAGTTTTTAATCCTCTAGAAATCCAACCAAGGCATCAGGAACCTTTCATAAAGCTTCTTGGTTAACACTATTGTTAGATTAACACTGATGTTAGATTAACACTGATGCTTAGTTAACACTGATGCTCAGTTAACACTGATGCTCAGTTAACACTAATACTCAATTAAAACTGACACTCGGTTAACACTGGAACTCAGTTAACACTGGCACTCAGTTAACATTGGCACTCAGTTAACACTGGCACTTAGTTAACATTGACACTCAGTTAACACTGGAGCTTGGTTAACATTGGCGCTCAGTTAACACTGGTGCTTGGTTAACATTGGATCTTGGTTAACACTGGCACTTGTTTTGCATTACTGTTGCTCGATGAATTCCTTCATAATGGTCCATGAAAATTAGATCTTTTCTTTAATGGATAGTATGGAAATTTTTAATGGTTCCTGAAGAGATGCTTGCAATTGAGTGGACAGTTAGGGTTGTTCCAATGATAGGATGGTTAAGAATGACATCCCAAGCATTCATTTAGAGAGGAGTAGAGGTTACAAAAGAGAAAGAGGTTACAGAAAGTTATAGAGTTGCAAATTATTGGATTGTTGTGTTTTATTTCTAGTAATGAGAAGTTGAAGACTATGTGTTCAGTGAATATCAAGCTTTGTTATTCATTTTGTATGCTAGTAGATTAGCTTACTTTATTTATGTTTTTCAAGTTGTTATTTCTTCACCCATTCTGGGTTGTAAACAATAATGGCCCCTCGAGATTCCTGAGTCAATGGTGAAAATCATGTGTGGGGATGGAAGTCGAGAGGAGCCCTTGTACATAGTTTCCTTTTTTTTGGTAGGAGAAGTAACAGTTACGAGTCTGGATATCTTACCCTAGGCAAGTTCGGTAATAGACCAGCTAGGGAAAAGACTAAAAGCAATGTTCTTAAAACATTGATTGAGTGAGTAGAATGAATCTATTTGTGTAGGTTTAGTGAGGAAGATGAATAACATGTCAATGGGGACTGATTCTTGAAGGGGAGGTAAAGATAGTAGTTACTTACCTCAGTTTAGGGTTGTGAATACCCTAAGAAATCTAGGAGAAAGATCTCAGAGTAGAGCCAAGCTAACTCTGTAGTAGCAACAAGACTCTAGTCCCACATCACTCACATGTTGGGCTTCACTCCATACCTGATATGGATCATTGTAATTTGTGGGGTTTTTTGATCTGTGACCATGACTTCATTCAACAAGAATGAGGATTTTTTCTTGACATTTGTTTCCACTTAATACCCACGGTTCTATTTTGTTGGATGATTCAAGGATACGGTTCTATTTTGTTGGATGATTCAAGGATTTGGTTTCTTTTGGAAGAAAACAAATGAAAACTTTGTAGGTCCCCATTCTTTCCTTCACTATGATAATTTGGATTTTGTAGCTCAAAACCCTCATGCATATTATGACATATTTGACCTCCTTACCTTTGTGTCTGCAAAAACTCCCAAACCCTACTGATCTCTAATATTACAATACTATCTTCAGGTAGAGATACATCACCTGACTTTGGGTCTTCAATAATGAGAACACTATCATTGGCCAAAGACTTCTATCAAGCGTACCATAATTATCTATTATACAATATCTTCCTTCCAAAGTTGACCAAGTGTGAACATATTTTCCCATTTTGGTATCTTGTAGATGTCCTTCCTCATAAGATGTTCTCAGTGAAAATAAGGGTATCAATATTTCTATGTATGGCATTGAATTTCACATTTGCATTCTTGAAGATATGGTATTCACTATTAAAAAATAATAATACTGCCCCTTAATACCATTTTCTCCATGTATATTGTTGATTGGTCACTTAAATAGAAGAAATTAACACTCTCTTTTAAATTCTTATCTGATGTCCCTGAAACAATTTCTATGGACTGTTGTATGCTTGAATGAAATAGTTGTTACATGATCCAACACAAGACAAATTTTTTCCCTCTATCTATGTCTCTTGATTCAATGAAACTATTATTCCCAATTAGTTTTACTATCACTGCCATGCCTCTGATTACTTTTACATAATTGTACTATTCCTTGAAAATACCATCACCTTAATGGAATTTCTAGCCCCTGAGAAACATAAACACCACTCCTTATAATCTGAAATGCTTCTCTTTATTGAAGGGACTGCCACTTAGTTGAATCTCACAATCTTGCATTTATCTCTTTCCAACCATTGTTCATAATATTTGTATATATTCTTTGTTAACTGTTACGATGGTATCTACTTGTTTCACTATATCTTTCTTATGAAAAAAAAATGATTCCTATCCTCATGAAATATTTATTTTACTACTACAACTCCTCATGATTCATTTATTACAACTCCTCATGATTCATTTATTAACCTTTCCATATTGAATGACTATTTTTCCTTTAAATGTCACTTATGTTTTTTCTGCTCATTCTTGTACCTGTCTCCCTAATAGTGGCACTACCTTATGATGTGGAAAACCAAGATTTGAATAAAATAATGTATTTAAATTCCCTTGATCTCTGAGATCTTTTGATTCACATATCACCCTTTAATTCTCTAGTTGAACACTTTACACTTTCAATATGCCTGTAGACTTCTATTGATGTATCTTTATTGTTGGTGATCTTTTAATGATTGTAATGTAACAAGGAGACACATGAGTTTGAGTTTAATCCTTTTATTGCATGTTCAAACCCATACTCTCCTTCTGAATGGCCACTAGATTTCTTCTCTTTTCTTTTCCTTTTAATCTGTCTTAGAATTGATTATATCTTCTCGTTGAGTTGCTGTTCACATGTAAAATCTTGGTTTGGGTACAAGTTTTGTGCATTTAATCAACATTGATGCTTCTCACATCTCATTTCTTAGATCTTCCATGAGGATATTTTAATCTAATACTTGAGACTGTAGTTGTATATGGGTATAGTTGTTCCATACTTGAGGGCTTTGATGTTTATGACAGTGAACATTTTCCTTTTTTTATTACTCCTTTGAAGGGATGCCTTTGTTATCACTTTTTTCTCCTGACCAAGTTGTTGATACCAAAATCTCTTTCTTGTATTGAACTACTCTCAGAACTATTCATTTGATGATTTCCTTTGACTGTCATTGATGACTGGTCACTATTAATGCAAGAATGCTCTTGTAACTATTTTTTTTCCCTTTCTACAACATTGATAGCATATATTGCTCAGCTCATACCTTTGATGTGATCTTAATCCTTGTATGAATGTATCTAGATAGTTTCATCCATTGGATCTCTCCCAAACATGACAAATATGATGCTATCCTTGACTGGTATCCCTAAATTATTCTCATTTGTTGCGTTAGAATTCATATATGATATCTCAATATTGTTTTACTTCTTTGCATAACTGAGACAAGAATAGTTACTATTTTGACCTTATATCCTTGGTAAAATAGCAACGTGGCTTCTTGTAGCTCTATAATGAAATGATAATATGTTATTCTATTGGATCTTCCTCTTGGTTTCTCTAGCTACTATTCCAACAATATCTTTGATTATTGATTTAGTTGTAAATTCTTTGATGTTTTGATGATACACTTGTTGTTGTTGATGGCTTCCCTTGAAGCAATGTTCTATGTGGTTACATTCCTTTATATGCCTCTAGAATAGAATTACCTTTTCTATTTTATGACTGGGGTTCTTTCCCTTGAAAAAGAAAATTGGGTTCATGACTGCTACTATTGATATAGGTAAAACATTTCCCTCTGTCTTGAGACTCTCTAATCGTAAAGATAGACCATTGTTCTAGGCATAGAAAGTTCCTTCCATTTCATTACAACTATGCAAGATGTAGTTGAGTTTATGGTACCATTTGAAGTCTATTTTTGGATAATAATAATAAGATGTTCTTTTCTGTCATGAATACTGTCCCTGATCAAAATTATATTATTATGTGAGATCTTGATTCCTGATGCTCCAAAATAGCCTTTGTGTGTACTGTACTTTGGATTTATCTTTGGAACTTCAAACTCATTCTCATGTTACTGAGCCTGGCTCATGCATTACCTTATGTCTCATTAAGGAAAGCATCAAACTTCTAAAACCATAACTTGAAGGGCTCTTGATGATCTCTTTGTGCTAAAATAGGTAACAAAGGAACTCAAATTACAATTTTGAAAGTACTAACAATATGCCCAAGAAAACTACCTCCCTAATGTCCTTGCTACCACAAACACTTCTATTAGGTCAAAAGGTTTCATATAATTACCATGTCCCTTTGATAACCTCTCTTTATGACTTGTCTTCAAAATGCCCCTGCGAGTTAGAAGGTTTCACAATAATGGTAAATGCATCCCTCCAATAACTCAGTTATGTGTGCATACCTCTCTTCATGCTTGGATCAACCCTTGTGGGAGCCCAATTGATTCCACAAGGTTAAAATTATACTTATATACCTATATATTCACATGACACACACATTGTTAGTATAAAAGTATTTACTTTAGTTCATTGATCTTTTCTTTTCATATCTCAGGATGTATGGTAGGCAGAAATAAGGGTATGTTTAGAGATCTTTCATTATTCAGTTTTGAGAACTGACCCCTCTCCTTTCCATTTATTTTGCAAGTGTACTTCAAGGATGCAATACCTAGGCTCTCCTTCAACACAACAATCCTCCATTTATAGGCAAAGGAGGATTTCATCCCTGCTCCTTCTTTTTCCTTATGTTCACTCTGAAATATCTTTTAGTTTAGTTTTCATAGTAGCCACTTCTTGTGTGGAACATTTTTATACATTATAATTTCTTTTCATTACATGAAAAAATGACTTCAAATTTGTAATAATGCAATTTGAGTTGTAGATCTAAGATCTTTAAATAGACAATTAACTCTTGTTACTTTTGCACTTTGATCTCTGTTTTGAGGATTAGGACATCAAGTTGCACATTTCCATAAAGTTTTCTTTTGAGGCTCAAACTGAATTAGTAATTAAAAACTGAATTGTATCTTGAAACATACATCTAATCAGACTAACTAAGTAAAAATTAACCCCTTTCACTTAGGATAATAAGAACTGATAACAACTCTACCAATTAGAGCAATGTAGTGAAAATTGGTAACATGTACGTCAGGAGGCTTAAGGAAATTCAAGTTTATTTGAAATTTCTAACAAATATTTCCAAAAATAGTAGAGTGGTATTTGACAAGTGGATTGGTTTACTAACATTTTTCCTTCATACCTCGATGACCTTACCATAGGAAAGGTCTATATTGATGGAACTCAAACTATTTGACAATATTCTTCAATTTTTTTTTTCCTAGAATGCATTTTTTTCACCAATAGCTTTGAAAAAAATCCTTTGTCCCTTAGTTGTGGCCCCTAATGGAAAAGACACATTTTAGACACCCTTCACATTTATTGGTACAAGTATCCTTTATTTATATAGTGTATATCTTGTCTGGTGTATTAACAATGCACATTGATCTCTCCATGAACTTGGATTCATTGACTGTTCTAACTTTGATTGGTATCATAGTCTTGCATATGAAAGTGATCATGATTTCATATGAAAGTGATCTATTTTGACATATACATATCTTATTTGATGCACTTCCAATGTTTCTATATCTTTATTATAGTGATAGTTGACACTGATATTCAAGATTTTTCAGATTGAAATGGTTGATATTCTTGACAGTGGATATGTATATTGTGACCTATTTTATTCATGTGGTTTGTATTTTTGTTTTGCATACTTTTTTGTTTATACAATTTTAGTTTTGATCCCTATTAGAGTTTAATACCTTATGCATTGTGTCTCTGATAAGGGTTTAATATTCTATCAATGGTCTCATTGATAGACTATTAAGGTCTTATCCTAAACGTAATTCATAAGTTATTAACACTCTAATAAAATAAAATACTAGCTTGTATCAAATAATAATATGTCATTAAAAGTTATGAATCATATGGAATAGATCTGCATCTTGATATCCAAAAATCTTGACACTGTTGGTAGTGGTATGAAATTTAATGTAACAAGTTTGATTTCACTGCTACAATAGCACTTGAAATGGTACTTTGACATTTGTAGTTTGATTTCATTATTGGCAATATTGTGATACTTGATTGAAAGTATAAATGACATCTTAGAATTATGGTCTTAGCTTTTCTAGTTAAAAAATATTATATTTGTGATCATTGTATATGAGACACCATGGTATGAAGGGTGATTATGTCTTCAATAACATATCAAAAGCTCAACAACAAATTTAAATTTTTTATGATAGATAGATAAATATAATCAATACAACTACCACAATAAATAATCATTAATGACAACAATAGTAAGTTGATATCAATAAAAACCATACCAATTTATACCAACTTAGTCAATTACTCAACTAACTCATTCTACTCATTTCTATTGCAATCTCCTCATTTTTTATTGATGGAAACACAATAACAACATAAACTAGATAAATACTATTAATCATGTCAGAAATTCCAAAATCCCCCCCCTTTGACATCAATGACAAAGGAAAAAATTCAAACAAATCACTCATTCTAGTCAACTCTGTTAGAATAGTCTCAAAGGATAACTAAGAGGGGGGGGTGAATCAATTATCAGTAACTTCAGTTCTTTTTACTTCTTTAACTTTATAATACAACAAAGTAAATGCTTAATTAGATAACACAGTACTCAACACACAATTTGATTACGGGGAAACCAAATGGTAAAAACCCCGATGGGAATTAGCACCCACAATAAACTATACTTGTTTGTAGTAATCCCTGTTAGAAGATATTTCAACCCTATTAGGAGTTGTACAATACAATGCAATTAATATAGTGACCTGGTTAAAGGTCGGACCTTGTTAGGATTCTTTTACAAATAACCCTATTAGGGGTGGTGGAATCACTGTCCAAAAGCTCACTGCTTGATGGTGAAGGCTACAACCATCTGAGTAATAGATATGCACTATATCTGATGATGAACTATAGAGTAGACCTGTTGTCTTAATCAGCTCCAGTGTATTGCAATCTTTCACTTCTTCACATAGACTCTTGATGAATGAACCAACTCTGATAATATGCTCTGTACATCTTTCTTATCTTATCATGTCATTCACACTTATCGTGTCACCTTTGACTTGTTATAAGTATCTTCCTCATAGTATGAGATCATGGGACCTATAAGACAACTCTTCATTACATTCTTGTCGGCTCTACTAAGCATGCAAGCATAATTATAACCATGCAAGTATAAACCAAATAGACGCGACGCTTCACTAAGTCGGCCTCACCAATTTAACTCTAACTTTACAATCTTCTTGAAACACGTTTGGCACCTTTGGATTAATATCATCAGCTCATAACTAAACATGAATACACACACACATATATAGAAGATAGGTGCAACTCAAGAAACATGTGATATATGTCGGCCCTAAATTGTTACACTTCCAGAACTGTAACTGCCAATAACAGAATTACATAACTTTACTGAAACATCATATCTGGGTCTACGTGTATGAACATAACATAATAAACATGTCAACAACATGTATCTATCCATGCAAGTCTTCATATCATCATTTGGATAAG
>MU223539.1:1774326-1809757 GCA_018584345.1 Thuja plicata
ATAACCTTTGTCAAGTAGTTGTCCAACACTCAGCAAGTTATGATGTAATCCATCAACATATAGAACATCATCTATCTTATTCTTTCCATCCAAAGTGATAGAACCTCTGCCTATGATAGGTTTAGGATTTTTATGTCCAAATCTAACCATACCACCTTTTTACTTGTCTAACTGAACAAATCTATCTTTTTCACCTATCATATGATGAGAGCATCCACTGTCAATGATCCAATCAGTTCTGATGTCTGCTTTGGAAATTAGAGCTAGCTCTTGTTCTTCCTTTTCATCTACAATGTCCATTTCTTCAAGCAACCTTTCCATATCTCTAAGGGCAACGAATCCAATTTCATCTTCTCCTAAATCTTCATCGGTTACACCTTCTTCAACATGATACCATTCCTTCTTATATTTGGGTTTGTAATCAGATCTAAACTTCTTGACTCTTGTGGGACATTTAGATGTAAAGTGACCTATCTTATTACATGAAAAAAATTTGAATGGAAGTTGTCCTTCATATTTTCCTTTTCCTTTCTTTTCTCTTCTAGCAATCATAGCAATGATTTCTTCAAGTTCTTCATCAAATTCTTCTTTCTCATTATGGCTGGGGATGTGTAAGGATTTATTACCATGGACTTAGGCTTTGAAATTTATTTCACTTTTAGGTTCAGTCTTCAATCTTGATATATCAAATGCAAAGATTTTGCTAATTAGAGTCTCTCTCTTGTAGTTTTGTGAGAATTGCATAGTTTCCTCTAGAATACTGATCTTGTTTTCATAGTCTGATGTCAAAGTAGTTAGCAACTTGTCCATTATATCTTCTTCTGATATTTCACCACCATTGTTCCCGATTCTGGATACTGCTTCACTTATCCTTTGATTGTAAGCTCTAATGTTCTCTTCAGGTAACATCTCAAGACTGTTGTATTTCTTCTTCCATGTCTTCCTGCGTGCATTCTTTGCTTGAGCATCTCCTTCAAACATGTCTTCTAAATACTTCCATCTGGTATATGCTCTGTCAATTTTCTTGATTTCAAAAAATTCACTGTCAGATAAGGCACTGATTAGGGCTTCTTTGGCAATTGCATTATGTGTAAATATATCCTTTTCTCTATTAGTAGCATCATCCTTTGAAAGGTCTTTCAGAGATGAAATAACAACCTATTGTGTGGAAATTTCAAATATCTCAAAGCCAATACACTGTAAATGTGTTATCATTTTGCTTTTCCAATCCAAATAATTTTCTCCATCAAACTTAGGGCTTTCTTTTCTAAAGTAAGACATCTGATCTACCTTAAGTTGTTAGGCTTCTTCTCCAAGGCACTTGGTTCTGATAACAATTGTTAGAATAGTCCCAAAGGATAACTGAGAGGGGGGGGTGAATCAGTTATCAGTAACTTCAGTTCTTTTTACTTCTTTAACTTTATAATACAACAAAGTAAATGCTTAATCAGATAACACAGTACTCAGCACACAATTTGATTACAAGGAAACCAAATGGTAAAAACCCCGGTGGGAATTAGCACCCACAATAAACTATACTTGTTTGTAGTAATCCATGTTAGAAGATATTTCAACCCTATTGGGAGTTGTACAATACAATTCAATAAGTATAGTGACCTGGTTAAGGGTCGGACCCTGTTAGGAGTCTTTTATAAATAACCCTGTTAGGGGTGGTGGACTCACTGTCCAAACACTCACTGCTTGATGGTGAAGGCTACAACCTTCTGAGTAATAGATATGCACTATATCTAATGATGAAATGTAGAGTAGACCTGCTGTCTTGATCAGTTCCAGTGTATTGCAATCTTTCACTTGTTCTTCACATAGACTCTTGATGAATGAACCAATTCTGATAATCTGCTCTGTACATCTTTCTTATCTTATCATGTCATTCACACTTAGCGTGTCACCTTTGACTTGTTATAAGTATCTTCCTCATAGTATGAGATCATGGGACCTATAAGACAACTCTTCATTACATTCTTTTCAGCTCTACTAAGCACGCAAGCACAATTATAACCACGCAAGTATAAACCAAATAGATGTGACGCTTCACTAAGTCGGCCTCACCAATTTAACTCTAACTTTACAATCTTCTTGAAACATGTTTTGTGCCTTTGGATTAATATCATCAGCTCATAACTAAACATGAATATACACACACATATATAGAAGATAGGAACAACTCAAGAACCATGTAATATACATCGACCCTAAACCGTTACACTTCCAGAACTGTAACTGCCAATAATAGAATTACATAACTTTACTAAAACATCATATCTGGGTCTGCGTGTATGAACATAACATAATAAACATGTCAACAACATGTATCTATCCACACAAGTCTTCATATCATCATTCGGATAAGTACATATAGAATTACTACTGTGTATTATATGTTGTCATGAATGACAAACATACAATCAATCAACTACTCAGAATCAAATCTCCAACAAGCTCCCCCTGAGATATGTACAAGTTATCTCAAAACAACACATAGATCCTCCTAAGAGGTAGACTCAATCATTATTCTAGAATGAAAAATATGCATGAATCTTACTGGACTAATGCACATCCATGTGTATTTAGATCTGATAAGGAGGGGCAATCAAAACCAGCTTGTCTCTAATCTACTAAAAAGTATCATTGGGCAGTGCCTTGGTAAAGATATTAGTAATTTTTTTCATTTGTAGGCATTTAGTCAAACTTCACCTCATTCTCCAAAATTTTTTTTCCCATGAAGTGATACTAGATTGAAATGTGTTTTTTTAATGCAATATTAGATTCTCTGAAATTTTTATAGCACTAGTATTATCACATAGAATATGAATAGGTTCATCAAACTTATCCCAATATCCTCCAATGACCATTTTATTCACAATATCTGAGAGAAAAATGAAGAAACACCAATATATTTAGCTTCATTAGTAGAAAGAGACACAAAATCCTATTTCTTACTTGGCCAAACAACCAATCTAGGTCCAAGAAAGAATGTTCCTCCACTAGTACTTTTCATTTCATCAACACATACAACCCAATCAACATCTGTATAAGCCATCAAAGTAAAGTCTAATTTATTGGGGTACCACAATCTAAAATCTTCAATTCCTTTCAAATATATGATTTTTTTTAAAACAACAACATGAGATTCTTTGGGATCTTGTTGAAATCCAGCCACACGAAAAACACCATGCATGATATTCAGTTTGGTAGTAGTCGGGTATAAAAGTCTTCCAATCATTGATCTATATTTACTTTCATCATCCTCAGGTGATTCATTACCCTTAATCAACTTACAACTATTAACCATAGGCATGCATATTGGTTTAGCATTTTCAATTCCAAATTTTCTTAACATTTCTTTCACGTACTTTGATTGTGAGATCAAAATACCATCAATTTAATGATTAACTTTTAAGCCCAAAAAAAGATTCATTTCTCTAATCATGGACATCTCAAACTCTTTTTGTATTTCCTTAGAAAATTTATAACACATATCATCATTGCCTCCAAATATTATATCATCAACATAAATAATCACAATCAAGAAATTATTTGATTCATCTTTGAAGCAGAGATTGCTATCATTAGAGTAATTATCTATTTACACTGATTAATTAGATCACTTTGATTTAATTAATTAAGTTTTTTATTACTCTAGTTTACTTAAGCTATCTCTTAGGTGCATTATAATTAATATTTATATTAATCATTAATGTGCAACCTAGCTTTTCTAGTTTTAGGTTTTCGTTCACCTTTATAGGTTGAACTTTGTAGTTTCTTTTCAATTAATTCATATTATACTTTCGCTCTCACTTTCTGAGCAACTTCTGAGTTCTTCTCTTTCCCTCTTCTTTCTTCTCTTCTGTAACAGGTTCTTGCATGCAGGTGTTCTTTGAGTTCTATGGATTTTTCTCTCAAATCCTACATGGTATCAGAGCTTCCCTGCTGCTGCCTGGTCTGAGGGTTTTTTGAAGCCATGATTCGCAGACGAAAGCCATAACTTCTTTGAGGTTTTTTCTTCATTTTGGAGGAGGCGCTATTTTTTGGAGCACTTTGAGCCAAAACAGAGTCCACCATCATGCTCAAAAGGCCCAGTAGAGTTGAAATTCATATAAAGTTCACTATTTTTGGTCACAGTGACCCCTGAGAAAAAATTTCTCACTCCTAGGCCGTATGACACAAAAATTGAGAAAAAAAATAAAAAGATGCAAAAAATCATGTTTTTTAGGGCTTCAAGAGGCGTAGCTGGAGTGACCACTGCCATGCCACCCCAGTGCCACCCCAGCCTAGCCCCTGCCAGTGCACCGCCCACTGACCACTGGAGCCGCCCGACCACCACCTCCGTCAGCGGCCCACCACCTGCCACCACCGCCTGCCACCAGTGCATAGAGGTGATGTCATTGCTGACATCACCTTGCAAGAATTTTTTTTCTGGCCATTTTTCAAATATTTTCTAGAGACTCCAGTTTTTCTGGCAAGATGGGCCCACGATGTGCAGACGGCCGTCAACTTTTTTCCCAAAGTCTTTGACAGTCGTTTGACTGTAAAATTTTTTGTCGTGACTGATTTTTCTAGTGAGCTCATTTTCAGAGGAGTAGTTGTATTTTTGGCCGTAACTTGTGCATACAGTGTCCATTTTTGGAAAATGAAATATCATTGGAAAGGTGTTTCCAAGCTGGATTCAATGGTGCTGGTCTTGATTTCTGATTTGGACATTTGAGCTCTCAATTTTGGCATTGAAATAGAGGCTTCCATTTCCTCCCTCTCTACATCTGGCATCCAGGTTTTGTTCTCATTTTTTGTGCTTTCTATACTTGTTTATTTGTTGTATGAGGGGGGGATAGACTTATACATTGTGGGGGTGTGCATTTTCTTTCTGTAACTTAATTCAAAAATGAACCTTCTACTTCCATCTACTTCTTCTCTCAATGTCAGACCCCTTTGTGGCCTGGCTAACACCACACAATTATCACACCTGAAAAGCACACATGACCAGGCTACTCATGTCACATGGATTATGGTCATGTCTGGATGAGAACCAACCTATTCTACAATGTCCATTTGAGGTCCTTCAGCACAAAAACAAAATGGATGAGGCCATGGGTTTGATTGCACTACACATTTCAGATAGCCTCCTATTTCATCTGGATGGTTTGACCACTCCTCGCGCCTATTGGGGCAAGTTTGCAGAGCTGTTTGGCACAGTGAATGCATTACGGGCACTTCAGCTTGATGCAGAGTTGACATCCTTGTCTCCTGATAGTTTTTCCACCATTGAGGAATTCTTGATGAAGTTCAATGCTCTCCGATCACTTTTATAGGGATATGGGAAGACCAAATCAGATGATGAGTGTATCTTTCTGATACTCTCAAAGCTTCGTGGAGAGTTCCAAATTTTCTCCTCCACTTTCTATTCCACTATGGATGCCTTGGGTCCTAGGCACAATATGCCTTCCTTTGTGGCCTTCTATGATCATTTTACTTGAGAGCAGTCAAAGATTCAACAGTTGAATGATGCTTCAGGTTCTATGAGCCATGCCTTGGTTTCTCACCCATCTCCACAAAAACTAGAGCAGAAATAGGTATCATCATCTACAGAATCTTGGAAGGATTCTCCTTCTCATTATTCCTCTAGCCCACCTCCTTCACCTAAGGGGAAATTGGAGATAGAAAAACCCAAGTGTCCTTATCGCAATAAGTTCAATCATGATGAGTCTCAGAGCTTTCAGAAGAAGGTAGATGGATATGCCCAATAGATTTATGATTTGACAGCTCTTCTTCATAAGAGCAACATTGATATTCCTTCTTCCTCCTCTCATTGGTATTCTTCATCACCATCTTAGGAAGATAGGTCAGACAATGGAAAGGGTCATGCCTTATGTGCATCTGCTATAGCCCCCTCTTTTAGGTGGTTTCTGGATTCAGGTGCTTCACATCATATAGAATCTTCTCCGAGTTCCTTCTCATCTTTTGCGGCCTCTCCTACCCCACACATCTTGATGGGGAATGACACTGTTATGTCTGTGTGTGGTCAGGGTTCTATTTACATTGATGGTGGTGCATTCCATGATGTACTATGTGCTCCATCCTTGTCATCGAACCTTCTCTCCATTTATCAGATTACTCACAGTGGGACTAAGAAGACAATTGAGTTCACTGCAGATTCTATACACATTCGAGATAGTGCGATTGGCCACATTATTTCTATAGGGACAGTTGATCATGCCACCCACCTGTACTCCTCCCATTGTGGTCGTCCATCTCTAGTGTCAGAGAATATCTCTCCTACTTCATGAGTGCCTAGTGAGAAGAAGTCGGGTCACCTGAACTTCTATGTTGCTCTTGAGACTAGTGTTGTGGCTTCTCCACCTCCTCCTCTTGTTGTGCCTACCTTTGTTCAGCATGATTCTTCTTCAATAGTCCCTATTATGGTCACTCCCTGCATTGAGCCTTCCCCTCCAATTGTTGAGGGCATATCTAAGGACATTCATCTCCTCCTAGCTGATAGATTCATCCCATCTATTGGCCCACCTTCATTGGGGATTCCATTCCAGGAGTCTCATTCATTCTCCTTTGAGCACCAGCTCGGTCTTCCAGTTTCACCTCTCATCCAGGGGTTTCCTTGTTACTCTGTACCTCTGTTTCTTCCTATAGGGGTTCCATCATTCTGGGGGGGCCTTGGTGTCTCATCCCTCTTTCATAGGGGGTTTTATTGTACTTATGGCTTTGATAGAGTCTCTTGAGCCATTCTTTTCTACTTTTTATTCTATCTCTTCTTGGAGTAGGGTTTTTCCCATGTGGTTTTCTCTATTTCTCCACTTTATAGAGATTTGGTTGTGCTTGGGTACCTGATCAGGCCTTGTTGCTGGGACCCTTTTTTCTTGTTTTCATAGCTGTGCTAGGTTATCTTACCTCCTGAGCTTCGCTTAAGGGGGGGGGTGGTGTTAGAGTAATTATCTATTTACACTTATTAATTAGATCACTTTGATTTAATTAATTAAGTTGTTTATTACTCTATTTTACTTAAGCTATCTCTTAGGTGCATTATAATTAATATTTATATTAATTATTAAGGTGCAACCTAGCTTTTCTATTTTTAGGGTTTCGTTCACCTTTATAGGTTTAACTTTGTAGTTTCTTTTCAATTAATTTAGATTATAATTTCTCTCTCACTTTCTGAGCAACTTCTGAGTTCTTCTCTTTCCCTCTTCCTGCTTCTCTTTTGTAACAGGTTCTTGCATGCAGGTGTCCTTCAGGTTCTATGGATTTGTCTCTCAAATCCTATAGCTATCACCAATACCTTTTTGAAATCCTTTCCTCAACAAATATTTGTCAAGTCTTGCATACCAAGATCTGGGATCTTTCTTTGGTCCATACAGTGTATTTTCAATCTGCAAGTAATGTCTAGGTCTTCAGACAGATTGAAACCTTTTGGTTGTTATATGCATGCTTCCTCCTTTAGTTCTTCATTTAGGAATGTGGATTTCACATCCATCTAATACACTTTGAATTCCTTATGTGCATCAAAAGAAAAACATTATGATAGCTTCCATTCTTTCCATAAGAGCATATGTCTCCTCTAAATAAATACCTTCCACTTGTGTGTATCCCTTGCATAGAAGTCTTTCTTTGTTACTCACTATGTTACCATCTTCATCCAGTTTATTCTAAAATACCTATTTTTTTCCAATTACATTCTTGTTAGCCAGTCTTTGGACTAATTTTCAAGTCTGATATTTTTTTAAAAATCTAGTCCAGTTGTTCTTTAATATCTTTCATCCGATTTTCATCACTAAAAGCCTCTTTTATAGTCTTTGGTTCAACCTCAGAAATAAAACACATATTAACTTGTTGTTTAACAAATTTGACTCTTGTTATTACTGATGACATAAATTTTTTCCATTAGTATGCAAAGAGAAAACAATTGTAATGAACCATTGGTTACACTACACTGAAAGTCAGGTTTTCAGTTCAACCGAAATTGCTAAGCAAGGAGAAACCCGACGACACAGTTTTGAAGTGTAAATCAAAAGTGAAACATGAACATGATAAAGTGGAACCTGATGATTAGAATACAGTGCAAACAAAGAGAACAAACAAGAGAGGAACCTGATAGACAGCTCAACCAAGGAACACCAAAAGACAATCAAACTGATTTTAGAGCAAATCGAGCATCAGACACCAAAAGTCAGTTATATCTTGAGAAAAGTGGATCTGACTTCCACATCAGATAAAATAGCTATATTCTATTTATAGAGTTTTGATTTGTTTTAAATCCATTTCTTGAGGAACAAGAAATATTATTGTAATTGTTTTAATCAGTTTAACTGATTAAAAACATACAGACTAGGATATAAGGGTCAAGTTGTAAACCTTTGATCATAGACTTAAGTTGTAATACATGAAACTTAATTAGGTCAATACATGTTATAAATAGATGTTGTAATCATTCATTTAAGAGGATGAGAGGATGAATTTATCCTACGAGCACATCTACAGATCAGACTTGAGAGTTTCAAGAAGAAGAATAACAAAAGATGAATTTGGTTATCAAGAACCAAGAACAGAGGCTACCGAGTGATATAGGTATTAATCAATCACATTAGGTGATACATTTATACATGTGATTTGTAATGGATCTACAATAAGAAATTTTTAGATTGCATACACTCAGGTCAATGAGTATTTTTGTCTACATTCTAACAAGTGTAGCAAATAGAAGAAATCCTTTCAAGAAAGGTGGATTTAACAATCCTATTGTAAATCTCTTAACCGAGTGCACACTAAACAGTGTTGCTAAAAATATTAACAGAGTAGACCTTAACAAGTCTCCACATAATACTCCTAATAGGGTAGATCATTAGAAGTGATGAAATCGTAAACCTTAATCAACCCCTTCCAATCTACAGATAGTGAAGTTTTTGTGGGTGCCATCCCCACCACAGTTTTTACCTTCTAACAGGGGTTTTTTGTGTTACCATATCTTGTGCTATGAGTCAATTAATTTCATGAATATTTTTATGAATGTTTACATGTTTTTTAAAGTTTAAGAATTGATATATCTTACACAAAGATAATATAGAATAGATGGTTGGTTATACAATTGATTACACAATGGATAAAGGTTAAAAGAGATAAAAGTTTTAGAGGTACTAATTCACCCCTCCCCTCTCAGTACACACTTCCCATTATTTCCAACAATTGGTATTAGAGCTAGATCTCTTATTTGGAAAGTTTAAATACTTAAGATAAAAGATCATACAATGAAGAAGTACAGATTTGACAAGAGTATTGAGAATCAAAATCTAGAAATTCAGATCTTCTATGAGTAGTATAAAGAAGCCAGAATCAAGATGAGACAAGTGTTAGATGAAAGAAAGATTGGCATATCAGTGTAATGAAACAAATTACCATGAAGTGGAGATACTAGATATATTTGAATCTTCAGGGTCAAAAACTACCAAAGCATTAGACACATCAGAAGAAAGCATCACAAGCTTAAATGAAATCAATCAACATCTGGTTGGAGATGTGAAATATTTGCAAATCGGTCAATTGACACAGATGGTAAGAATGATTGATGTCATGAACAATGCTAGACAAGCTGAGCAAGAGAGACCACTAGCTATTGATGATAGAAGGAAGATTACTGAAAAGCTACATGAGAACGAGTTAGAAATACAAATACTTACAGAACATCATCATGAGATTACAAATCAGATTATTCTTATGAGTCAAGAGGAAAAAAAAATGAATACAAAACTCATTGAAAGAATAGAAGCTATTGGTGAGATAAGGGAATAAAATGAAAAGATGAAACAAGAAGTAAAAATTCAACAACAACATAATGAAATAATCAAGAGAGCTAAAGAAAGAAATAAAATGATGGATGATTTTCTTGATGGACAAAGGAGAGCCAACAACAACACCGGACTGGGCTATACCAAGAATGGAGAATCACCCAATCGAGATGATCCAAAGAATGTCTATGTAAATCCAAGGCCAAGAAATCTGACATGCAATCACTGTGGAAAGCAAGGCCACACATCAAATGTTTGCAGGAGAAAAATTAAAGGTATTCCTAAATCCACATCTTCATTCATAAGAACTTGTTATAAATGTAACAAGAAAGGACATAAAGCATATGAATGTAAATCTAAGGTGAAACAACCCAAGAAGGAAACCTACATGGGAAAATACTATCCTACTTGCAAAATGCATGGGCACACAAATATTGAATGCTAGAAGAAGAAAAAGAAAGCATGGAAGCCTAAAGGTCAAGAAACTACCTATCAACCAAAAAGAGTCAGCAACCAATATGTTTGGGATTACAATACATGGGAAAATTGTACATCATGTGGAAGATTTGGTCACATTGCTGCAAACTGTATGAGACAATGGACAAGTAAGTCTAGAGGCTGGACTAAACCTAGAATGGCATGTCTACACTATCATTAAGTTGGTCATCTGAAGAAAGACTGCAGAGACTAAATGACAGAGACCAACACCTTTGCCAATGGAAACATTATTGAAGACATTAGGAAGATGAGAAATAAAATGTGGAGGAAAGCTACAAACACAGATGAAGATGGACCAAGAAATGAAAATGGTGACACCTTATCCAATGGATCTAGTGACATCACCACCCCCACCTAAGAAGAAGAAGTAAGTATAGAAATACATTATACCAATTTATATTTTGCATCAGTTCCATTATACATAGTTAAAATACCAAATCAACATGATTATAGATGCACTATGGTATTACTTGTTATAATTCTGTGAAAATAATTTCATCAGTCAATACATACCAAAATTCATTAGTATATATACAAAACTAAGTTTCCTACACCTACTGAGAATCGTCAGTTAACACATAAAGGATAAGTTGCTAGTGTAAACTGAGATCCGTCAGTAATCATGTGAGTTGACAAAGTTGTCTTCACAATACAACAAAATTCATTGATGAACGTTACAAGTTAAATGACTACCTCAAAGAACCGCATTGTCATCGAGAGCTAAGTTAGTGTTTCACCCGATGACTCTGTATTCACACACTGAGGAGTGGTTGAGCATTAATGACTCTACTTAGGGCAATGATGTAGGAGCACCTAGGTAAGGCTCAAATGTAACCTAGGGATTCTAAGTTGTTTTTGGCTTGTTGTGGTTGTAGCCAAACCACTAGTGGAATAATAGGACTAGGTGGGTCCTAGGGTGTGTGAATGTTTATTTGGAGGTCTTATTAGGTCTTTAGTGTTTTCCTTACAAGCAATGTTCAAAGTTGTCATTTGTACCCATATTGCCTATGTAGTGGCAAAAGTGGAAATTATGTGTTTAGGGGTCAAATTAGGAAAGGAAGTGATTTGGATACCTATTTGAGGTTGAATTAGCCTTGATATGCTATTTTATAAGTTATTGAGTTGGTTGACCATGTTTTATGCCAAAATCCCAAAATTTGTAAAAGTTGTCAATGTTGTCATTGACAACATTGACAACATTTGTTGCAAGATTGTATTTTTGGGAAAATTTGTTCCTTAACTATCTATAACCATTGAGATATGGATTGGGTAAAATATATGAGGCCTCCTTTGACTTGTGAACAAGGTTGGATGACATTTTGAAAATAGAGTAATTGAAGAGTGACAAGTTTTATATGTATTTTTGGAGCTTTTCTTTGGTTGCAGTACTTTAATGGATTAGATTGACTTCTATAATGCTTGAAGAAGCTTGATTAGTTCATTTTTTGATTCTGTGTGGTGGTAGATTAGCATTTTGTATATTTTGGTGTTAGTTTTTAAATTTTTTTTGTTTTAAGTCCTGTTGCTGGTCTGAACCAGGCAGGCTATGCAAATGGGGTCATAGCTCATCATTCCACCATATAATTTGTATGGGATATTGGAATGGGTGAGGTGAATCCATGTACTATGTGTGTATAGAAGGAGGGGCCCTGGGAAGCTTGTCTTCTATTTTTTCAATGATGCCCTAGGCGAGCCTGTGATACATGGCTAGGTTCTACAAAGCATTGCAAGTGTGTTACAATGGGTTGAATGCATTGAATGCTTCAAATTGAGATTGTGGGGAGGTAGAGTGGTGTGTGGAGTACCAACTCGAAGGAAAAGTTTTGGAGAAGTGTTATAAGTGCCAAGAAACCAAATCTTTGTGCAGACAGTCTTATTGCTCTGTAATCCTGATTTTTAGGCATGATTATAGCTTTCAGGTATACAGACAGTTTGGGGAGTGGAAACCAATGAAATATTGTAAGGTTACATAAAGGGTGACTAGAAGTAAATTTTTTTTGGTACTTGTTAAGGATTGTTAGAAGTTATATTTAGAAAAGTGCCTAAATAGGCCTAATGCTTGTAGCCCTATTTTGGGTGTGTTTGGTGTATGAATTGGAACTTGATTAGAGTCTCATTGCAAGAAGTGTGGGTAAGAATTGGTTTGGATGCCATTGACCTTTTTTAAATCCTATATCTCCACATTGAAGTGATCTTGAACCTTATGGGTCAAATAGTGAAGATGGTGCAAGAAGAGCACTATAGCTAGGAGATGTGTAGTTTGATTTCTTGATTGGTGGACACAAACTGAATCAGAGAAGGTTCTTGAGAAGAGGGACCTTAGAAGTTAGGGTTAGTGAAGAACCCTACTAGGCTAGAGAAGAGGCCTATTGAAGACCCTAGTGGAGTATAGGGTGTAGAGTAAGGGTTGTGTTACATCAGATTGGTATCAGAGCAAGTTAAAGACTTGGAAAGTCAATGTATGTTTGCAGCTGCTAGTAAATCAATAGGAGATTCAAGTATGGTGACTAATGAAGAGATATCTAAAGAGGTGGATGAGAAAAAGGAGAAGAAAAAACTCCTTTAAGAATCCTTAGAAGGAATGAAGATAAGGCTAGAAGAATTTGTTAATGTAGCATCTAGGAACAAATAAGTTGCAAGCAGTGATAGGGGTAAAAAGATTGCTGAGGAAGACATTATCCCTGAACTAGACCCTGTATTGAATGAAGAACCCTTCCTAAAATCCATAAAATCCCTAGGAGGAAAGGCATTGGAAGGTATACCATTGTTTAGTGGGAAGATGGAAATTGAGGCAGTGATGTATTAGGTTGAAGGAATGGAGAACCATTTCAAGTGTGAAGGGGTGACAGAGGTAGAAAAGCTAAAGGTGGCCAAATCAAGACTCAGAGGGCCATCCCTAACATGGTGGAAATAACTTCAAGATAAGAGGGTTAGATTGGGTAAGCAACCCATAGCCAATTGGAGTGCAATGGCGACTAAACTAAAAGAGAATTACCTGCCAGAAGACTATGAGATCCAACTTCATAGGAAAAGATAGAATTTGAAGCAAAAAGACTTGGATGTGGCCTCTTATATAGAGGTATTCCAAAGATTGTGTCTTAGGTCTAAGAAAAAATAAGAGGAATCAATCAAAGTTTCTAGGTAATTGGGTTGATTGAAATCGAACATCCAAGAAGAGATCAGTTTTTGGACACCAACCAAAGTTTAGAGGTGTCATCAATTAGCCCTAAGGGTAGAGGAAAAGAATAGGAAGAAGGGTGACTCTAAATTCAAGAACAAAGTTAGAGGAAGAGAGAAACATGGTCAAAGAGGAGGCTATCAAGGTAGAGGCAATGAGGAAAGGACACAAGGTGAGAACAAGCTAACAGAGCATAATACTGAAAGCACTCCAAGAGGGGGCTATAAAAGAGGTAGGGGTAATCAAGGAGGTCCTAGCAGAGGAAGGGGAGGTAGAAGTAACTTATGCTTTGCAAGTATGAAGTGGTCAATTAGGCCATCCAACATATAGATGCCCTTAAAAGCCTACTACTTCAAATAATGATAAGAGAGTGGCCTATGCTCATGAGGAGACTTCAAATGTCAAAGCACCTGAGACTGACCATCTCGATTTAGAGATGGGTGAAAACCTAATGTTTAGGAAGGTATTGATAAGATGGCCAATTAAGGATGAACCCAAGCATAGGAGGGCTTTGTTTAGGATAAGATGAAAGATCCTTGGCAAAGTTTGTAAGGTGATAGTGGACTCTAGTTCAATTGACAATATCATCTCAGAGGAAGTAGTAAACAAAATCAAGTTGACCAAAATATCCCATGTGAATCCATATAAGGTGACATGGCTTAACAAAGGCCAAAGTGTATTGGTGAATGAGAAGACATGGGTTGAATTCTCTATAGCAGGGTATAAGGACAAACTATTGTGACACATCCTACCAATAGATTCTTGTCATTTTCTATTAGGAGGACCTTGGAAATTTGACAATGGGGTAGTGTATGATGGAAAGGAGAATTCTGTCACTTTCAAGAAAGGAGGCAGGACTTTCAAGATTCAGTCTCTGATAGAGGAGGAGGAGCCAGAGTCCAAGACTCGTAACATCATTTTGTGTAGTGGAAAGGAGTTTGTGAAAGATCTTAGGGATGGAGATAATGAAGGATATGCAATTTTTCTTAAGCCTAAAGAAGAAGAGAATCCTGTCAAGGAGCCCTTACCATCAGAGATACATGAATTGCTTGAGAAGTATAGGGATATAGTGAGTGATGGAACTCTTGCAACCTTACCTCCTAGAAGATTAATAAGTCATTAGACATAATTTTTCCATGGTGAATCTTTGCCTAATAAGGCAACTTATAAGCTAACCCCTGATCAAAATTTTGAAGTGGCAAGGCAAGTACAAGAACTCTTGGATCAAGGCTTGATCAAGTAGAGTATAAGCTCATGTGCAGTCCTAGTTGTGTTGGCATCCAAGAAGGGAGGAAAAAAAAGAATTTGCATAGATTCAAGGGCCATAAATATAATAACAATAAGGTATAGGTTCCCCATACCTAGGATTGAGGATCTCATGGATTGCCTTGGAGGGGAAATGTACTTTACCAAGTTGGATTTTAAAAGTGGTCATCACCAAATCAGGATGAAAGAAGGGGATGAATGGAAAATGACATTCAAGACCATAGATGGATTATATGAATGGCTTGTGATGTCATTTGGCCTCAAAATTTCTCTGAGCACATTCATGAGGCTCATGAATGAAGTGCTCAAAGAAATCACAGGGAAGTTTGTAGTTTTATAGCTTGATGATATACTGATATTTAGTAAGAAAAAAGAGGAGCATATCAAGCATGTAGAGGCTGTTTTGTAGAGATTACATGAAGAGAATCTGGCTATCAACCTTGAGAAGTGTGAGTTCTTCAAGAAAGAACTAGTATACTTGGGCTTTGTAGTGTCCAAAGGGTCCTTGAAGATGGATAAAGATAAAGTTGCAGCTATCCTAAATTGGCCACCACCTATGGAAACCATTGAGGCAAGAAGTTTCCATGGCTTAGCACATTTTTATAGGAAATTTATTATAAATTTCAGTGGTATATGTGCACCTTTGTTAGATACTATCAAGGGTGGGGTAAAAACTAATTTTAGGTGAAACTTAGAAGCATAGAAAGCATTTGAGATGTTGAAGAAACAAGTAGCCACACAACCCATCCTAAAGTTTCCTAGTTTTGAGAATTTGTTTACTATTGAATGTGATGCAAGTGGGATGGCAATAGGGGGTGTGTTAATCCAAGAAGGTAGGACAATATCCTTCTTTAGTGAGAAATTAAATGAAGCTAAGAAGAAATACTTTTCTTATGACTTAGAAATGTATGCCTTAGTTAAGTCACTTAGAAAGTGGAGGCATTATATATTGGCCAAAGAATTTTTTGTGTTTACTGACAACCAAGCCCTTAGTTATATCAATACTCAGGAGAAACTACACAATAGACATTTGAAATGGATGGAATATTTGCAAGCATTCACATTTACAATTAAGCATAAGAAAGGGAAATTGAACAAGGTTGTAGATACACTAAGCAGGAGATTGTTGATAGTCCAAGAGGTTTAGTTGAATAGCATTGGAATTGATAGTTTCAGAGATCTCTACAAGGCAGATGAAGACTATGGTGAATCATACAAAGTGTGTGTGGATTTTCAAAATCATTTCCATAGCAATTTTTCTGATTTTACTTTGTAAAATGGATTTTTATTTAAGGGTAATCAGTTGTGTGTGCTAAGAGGTTCCATGAGAGAGAATCCCATATAGGAGAAACACAATAGGTGTTTAAGTGGTCACTTTGGTGTGAAAAAAACCTTGGAGCTTGTGCAAAGGTTCTACCATTGGCCAAAGTTGGTAAGAAATGTTACTAGGTATATTGAGAAGTGTGTAATATGCATGAAAGCTAAATGAGGAATAAGAAATGTAGGTTTGTACCAACCTTTAACAATCCCTAATAGTCCATGGGAGTGTGTGAACATGGAATTCATAGTAGGTCTACAGAAAACAAAGCAAGGATATGACAACATTTATGTAGTGGTTGATAGATTTAGCAAAATGGGACATTTCATTCCTTGAAACACTACTCATGATGCTAGCCACATAACTTATTTATTTTTTAAGGAGATTGTAAGAATCCATGGTTTACCCCTAAGTATTGTATCAGATAGGGATGTAAAATTTATGAACCATTTCTGGAGAACTTTGTGGACTATATTGGGTACTAATATACCTTTTGGTTCAACCTACCATCCTCAGACAGATGGCTAAACTGAGGTGGTCAATAGAGTGTTGGGTAACCTATTGAGGTTCCTAAATAAATAATATGATCAGACATGGGATGTGGTCATTCCCCAAGCAAAGTATATTGCTTATAATGATAGCAAGAACAAAACCACAGGGAGAAGCCCATTTGAGATAGTTTATGGGATGCACCTAAGAGGTGTGTGTGAGCTGAGGGATCTTGGAGGCATGGAGTATAGGAGTGGTCATGCTGAATACTTCACTCAAAACATGAAGGAGATCCAAGAACAAGTCAATAAGACCATACAAGATAGTACAAAAAAGTTGAAGGCCACAGTTGATGAAAAGAGGAGAGACATTCAGTTTGAGGTAGGTGACAATGTGATGGTTCACTTGAAAAAATATAGGTTAAAAAAATGTGTCCCTAATAAAATTCATATGGAGAGGGTGGGGCCTTGCAAGATCATAGCCAAATATGGGGCTAATGCATACAAAATAGACTTACCTTCAAATTTGATCATTTCTCCGATGTTCAATGTACAAGACTTGATCCAATTCAAAGGGAAGATAGATGAGAGGGGTCAAAGAAGTCAAGGGATTAGTAGTGATGTTGAGGCTACTATATTACCTCCCAAGCCACAATTAGAAGCTGACAGAGTTTTGGATTCAAGAGTCATGAAGACTACAAGGCACAAGGTGTACATGGAGCACCTCATCAAGTGGAAGAATAGGCATGAATAAGAGGCCTCATAGATTGCAGAAGAAGAATTAAAGAAGGTGGGAATCTCTGAAGACATGTTGTCCATAGGAGTGACATAAATTTCCTTTGCGGGGGAGTATGGTGCAAGAGCACCTAGGTGAGGCTAAAATGTAACCTAGGGCTTCTAAGTTGTTTTTGGCTTGTAGTGGTTCTAGCCAAACCACTTGATGGGGAGCTCCTCTCCTAGAGCATTTTACCTCTCTATAAGACCTTCTCTTGGTCTTCCTTAGGGTATCTATCTCTTCCCTAACTAGAGGATACTTCTTTGATCCCCTCACACACTAGGATCTCACCAACAACTTCAAACCCTTCACTAGACTCTCCTCCATAACCTTCTCACATCTATGGCTTAACTAACCTAATACCATTCATATGGTGTCAAATTATTATGGATTGGCTCCCTAAACCCTCTTAGGTATAATCCAACCCCTATGGATCCAATTTTTTGGATCTTTCACCCATTTTCCAATCGGGTTCCAAATCACTAGTCTTTTAGGCCTTGTAGCCTTTTTAGGCCTATTAGCCCTCCTATTCACTGAAAAGGTGGATTTTCTCCTAAAACCCCTTAACACCCATAGAAAAAAATTTCATATTATTTGTGGGTTTTTCCTCACCTTAAATATTTTCTAGGTCTTTGATTCCAATCATGTCCGTACAATGGACTTTCACCAAACCCCTAAAAATAAGGAGTTTCTAGGGCATGAAGACTGGTTTGGTTTCTTGGGATTCTTTAGTTGATCAATTGAGTTCCTGAGAACTTCTCCTTCCATGATAATGTTTTAAATTCATTCCCCCACACTCTTCTATCCTTTATTGGCACATACCAATCACTCAACAACCTTCATTGCCTCTGCACAATTCAGTTACCCTAGCCGAATAACCAGTACTCGCCTAGGGCCTGAATGTTCTCAAGCTTCCCCTACACACACACACTCCACAAGACATATCTAAAAATTATATTCAAGGATCTAATGGATTAAAAGTGGTCATGGACTTTGAACCATGGGAACACCAAGAAAAGCCATCTTTTACATGACTGGACCAAAACTGGCCAGTGAACTCACAAAATACAAGAAATTAAACAAAAGATAATTACCAGAAAGAACAATTAAATAATCCAATGCCACAAAGATCTAAGGAATTACATTTCAAACACTCTCCATGATTTCATTCAATCCATTCAATCCACAAAAGTGATGGATGATGGCTCTGTAACTTAATTACACTGCAAATTGGTTCTTTTCAATAACTAATCTGTACAATATGAAATCTAACCATTAGATTAGGGTTGAAATCACCTTATATACTCTCATCCCTCATGTCTAGACCCTCTATTTGGGATTTGGGCATCATAAGAGCCGATTCCTAAAATCTAGGAAATGTTGTCATGACAACTTTTAAAAGTTGTCATACAACTTTGACAACTTTTGTCAAAATGACACTTTCTCCACTTTGATGGTCCTATTTGGTTTCAAACCTTACCAAATGACCTCAAATGAATTGAAAACATTAAAAACTTAAAAAAATTCCCATTTTGGAGTTTTTTTCAACCCTTTGACCTTTTGGTTGACTTCTAGGTTCTAGACCCCTAGAATCAACTTGACTCAACCACACACAAACCCTAATCTCTCGTAACACTAAACACACCTAAAAAACACTAGGGACTTTATAACATAGTCCTTATTAATGGATGGTTGGCCAAACCAACCTAAAATCCAAAATTTCTAAAGATCTTCCAAAAGACCTTAGGGTGCTCCTGCACCATCACTAGTGGGTTAATAGGACTAGGTGGGTCCTAGGGTGTGTGAAGATTTATTTGGAGGTCTAATGTTTTCCTTGCAAGCAATGTTCAAAGTTATCATTTGTACCCATATTGCCTATGTAGTAGAAAAAGTTGAAATTATGTGTTTAGGGGTCAAATTAGGCAAGGAAGTGTTTTTTAGACCTATTTGAGGTTGAATTATCCTAGATATTCTATTTGATAAGTTATTGAGTTGGTTGACCATGTTTTATGCCAAAATCCCAAAAATTGTAAAAGTTGTCAATGTTGTCATTGACAACATTTGTTGCAAGATTGCATTTTCAGGCAAATTGGTTCCTTAACTATCTGGAACCATTGAGATAGGGATTTGGTAAAATATATGAGGCCTCCCTTGACCTATGAACAAGGTTGGATGACATTTTGAAAATAGATTAATTGAAGAGTGACAAGTTTTCTATGTATTTTTGGAGCTTTTCTTTGGTTGCAGTACTTTAATGGATTAGATTGACTTCTGTAATGCTTGAAGAAGTTTGAGTAGTTCATTTTGTGATTCTATGTGGTGGTAGATTAGCATTTTGTATAGTTTTGTGTTATTTTTTAAAATTATTTTGTTTTAAGCCATGTTGCTGGTTTGAATTAGGCAGGCTATGCAAATGGAGTCATAGCTCATCATTCCACCGTAGAATTTGTACAGACTCTTGGAATGGGTGAGGTGACTCCATGTAATATGCATGTATAGAAGGAGGGGCCTTGGGAATCTTGTCTTATATTTTTGCAATGATGCCCTAGACGAGCCTATGATGCATGGCTAGGGTCTGGAGAGCATTGCAAGTGTGTTACAGTGAGTTGAATGCATTGAATGCTTCAAATTGATATTGTGGAGAGGTAGAGTGGTGTGGGGAGGAGTCCCAAATTGAAGGAGAAGTTTGGGAGAAGTTTTCTAAATTCCAAGAAACCAAATCTTTGTGCAGACAGCCTTATTGCTTTGTAATCCTGATTTTTAGGCATGATTATAGCTTTCAGGTGTACGGACAGTTTTGGGAGTGGAAACCAGTAAAATAGTATAAGGTTCCATAAAGGGTGACTAGAAGTAAAGTTTTTTTTGGTACTTTTTAAGTATTGTTAGAAGTTATATGTTGAAAAGTTTCGAAATAGGCCTAATGCTTGTAGCCCTATTTTGGGTGTGTTTGGTGTATGAATTGGAACTCGATTAGAGTCTCATTGCAAGAAGTGTGGTTAAGAATTGGATTAGATCCCATTGAACTAGTTTAAAGCCTATCTCTCCACATTAAAGTTATCTTGAACCTTATGGGTCAAATAGTAAAGATGGTGCAAGAAGAGCATTATAGCTAGGAGATGTGTAGTTTGATTTCTTGATTGGTGGACACACACTAAATCAGAGAAGGTTGTTGAGAAGAGAGACATTAGAAGTTAGGGTTAGTGAAGAACCCTACTAGGCTAGATAAGAGGCCTATTGAAGAAACTAGTGGAGTATAGGGTATAGAGAAAGGTTTGTGTTACATCAGTCAAAGTCTATAAATAGATGATGAAAGGGTTTCATTTCTCACCAAGCAATTAGAGCGAAGCGACAAGAGCGAAACTAGAGCATGAAGCAACAAAATTATAGAGAAACTCCAACCTGATTCAAAACACTCCAAGAAGATTCCTAAATAGATACAAAGGTGAAAAGTAAGTACCAAGAATAAACTGAGAACTCTATTTATCATTTACAGGAAAGCCCTAATTTCAGAATCAATGGCAACTACATCAAGAACCGCTAAGCTCAAGAGTGTTAAGAAGAAAAAGATCAATATTATCAAGAATTTAACCTATGAGGAACCTCACTATAAGATATGCCCCAAGGTTTCTTCATAACCTGACAATGCTGGAGCATTCTCAAGAATACCAACTATGGTTTTGCTCATCAAAGACGTGCGAACATATATTCACTGCAAGATAGTAGAGATTGGAGACCTGGAAGTTGAAGAAACTTTCAAGAAGCTATGCAGCATTGATGGCATTATCAAGGATGAGCACAAGCACATCAAAGTAAAAGGGCTCACAAATGAACTATGGTTCCCAAAGGAGTTCAAGACCGAATGGATTCGGTTAGTACTAAGCAAGATACATAATCAAAAATTATGGATGGATGAGCCTAAAATGATAACCAGGGATGTGATACATTCTGTCACTGGTTATACCATAACTAAGAAGGTAAAGACACTGAAGCACCCACCTAAACTTGAAATTGAGAAGAATAACATACTGGAGCTACATGGGATGGAAGAGGACTGAAGGTATCCACCATCAATGATGATGAACTTAAATTTGGAGCATGTGTCTTAGGATACAAGTTCTTTCAGGCAAGAAGGATGAACAACATTGCATTCAGAGCAGTGGATACAACTTACAATATTGTAAAGAAGGGACTACAGTTGGATCTGTCAAAACTGCTACTAAGACAATTGGAAGAGGACATGAAGACAATAAGAAATGCGAAGTCAAATTCATGTAAGTTTGGTTCTCTGATTATGTGCATATTCTTCTATTTCCAAGAATATTTCCCATCTATAGGAAATGTACAATGGGACACAACAAGACCAGTAACCATACAGATAAATGAGTTCATAAAATCACTAGGAGATAACTTTGAGTCAGTCATGGATGAATACTTCGCTGGATTCAAGGATAGAATGCAAAAGAGAGTAAGGATTCCAGAACAGTTAATTGAAAATTTCAAAACTGACATATGCTTTATGGTAGATACTGACTACACATACATCAAGCCAAATGTACTGAGAACAACATGGATATCTCCACTTGACTATGAGGTGAACATAGATCAAGCATCTAATACACTTGAGGCATTAATAAATGAGCTAGTAGATAAAACACAACCTAAGTTTGGAACTTATGAAGAAGCCAAATAAAGGATTAAAAATGGCTTGGTTGTGAAGAAGATTGATAGGAAGAAAGACAAGATGGTCAATAATTTAAAGAAAAGGCTGTCGGTAATAGAAGAAGAAAATGAATAGAAAGAAGAAACTGAGGGAAAGTCACCCATCAGTGAAGATGAGAAGGAGAGTGACTCAGAGTCTATAGAGTCAGATACACCACTAACTCCACCAAAAAAGAAGTCAAGGACCACTGCTGCATCTAGAACTAGGAGTTAGACATCAAAGGATACAAGTCCTTCACTGATAAAGAAAGTTCAAGTAAGGACCTATAAGAGGAAACCTCAAAAATAGAAAAGAGGGCCAACTAAAAGAAGAAAGTTCCTAAGAACAAGGGAATAAATTGAGGACACTGAACAAGATGAATCTGTTCAAAAGGAAAAGAAGAAGATTATTGAAATTGATGATGAAGTATGTGCCTTAATTATCAAATCAGGTATAGTCAATGATAGAAAGATTAAGAAATGGCTAACATTGGATCCATTGGATCAAAATAAGATTGAGGAGGAAATTATCAAAATGATGTGCATATTCAAATATCTCCCAATACAACTGGCAGACAATATACCAAAAGAACTTCAAGATAGATTATCAGCAAGATGGACATTTGCCTTGCACTTTGAGAAAGAGATTAGAGAATGAGCCTTAGTAACTTTCATGCCTCTTGAATAAAAAATGGAGGAAATTAAAGATATGATGAAGAATCACTCGAAAAGGTTCTCACCAAAGTTGAGAGACTACCAAGTGCTTCAAGGACATCTACTGGAACTAGACAGGAAAAGTGAGGCTGAATGGAGAAAGATACTTGATATTCCTAAAAAGGATACAAGTCCCGAGCAACAAATTTCTCTTACCGAAAATCAACAGACCAAGGATGGTCAGGATAAACAAAGCCCCGAACAAATTATTGTCACAACAATAGAATTGGACAAAGAAGAATTGAACACAACATGAAAAAAGGATATGGATGTTGCATATGAAACATGGCCAGACAAAAATGTGGATAATACTGTTATTGACATCACCGATGATCCTTCAAATGAAATTTAGAAAGATGAGGATGCCACTATTGTCAAGGACCAAAGAAACGAATAGGAAACTACAATTGATGCTGCACAAGTACACATATCGGGCTAAATGCCATTATTGATTCAATCAATCAATATGATCTCACAGAAGGAGAAGTCCCCCAAGCCAGAAGAAATCATATCCAAGGATGAAGAAGAAGGAGAAAAGAAGGATGCAATGGATGAACATGTAGTCATCAGTGCATAACAAAAAGATGGTGATCAAAATGTTATAGATATAGATCACCCAAAACAAACAGATGGAGATAGAACATAAAAAGATGCACAAGTGAAAGATAAAGAAGAAGTGCAAAAAGAGAAAGATGAGAAAGATAAGACAGTTGATACCACGCCGAAGGACACTAAAGGAAATTCTATAGATACACCAAAGGTTGATAAGGAGACGTCCTTAGAAAACCAACACGAAAACACCAAGCAACAAGAAAAAGGTACAACTCCACAAAAGCCATCTAGTAGCACATCATATCAAGCAAAGAAGCTAGCTTTGGTTTTACATACAAGTGCATCACATAAGAAAAAGAAGAAGACAAAGAAAAACAAGTTGGAAGTCACACTAGATGAGATCATAGAAATACCAAAGTGTGACCAAACTACATTATGTTTTGAATCACTCCAAGAATATGGAGAAATCTGTCAAAGGAAAGCTTTGCAAGAGAAGCTTAAGAAGCAGCACCAAGATTCATTGGTACTGGAGAACACAAGGGAAATCTTAAGCCAGATAGTTCTCGACATAGATGTTGATCATAATGCCCCCATTCTAGATCAACTTTCCATCCTCACTGAAGCCATCACAACACAGAATGTAGATGCAGAAAAGGAAATTGAGGAGTGAGCAGAACAAAAGTTTCAATACAAATTGATAGAAAAGATCAGCCAAGAAGTGACAAAAAATAAGGTAAATATTTTAGAGTTAACAAATGAATTAGATCCAATCATTACTGAAGTTGTTTTCTTAATCCAAAAGCTATGCACTTTAGAGAAATTTACAAAGGATAACAATGAAAAGATTGCAAAGATCTATTCTGATCTAACTACAAGTGCAGAAAGTCTAACCACAGATGGAAATGCAATCAAATTGCATTATGATAAGATCATAGAGATCAAAATTTTACAACAATAAATTTGGGAAGAAGAGTCATAGTTCATAGGGGAGGTTACCAAGATACAATCTCTACTATTACTGAACCTCACACTTCTGCAAACACACCTAAGTTCAGCAAGGCAACTTATTGCCACCCCTGAGACGTCTGTAGCAGACAACATCTACGACATGCATGCCCAGATCACATTAAAGCATATGGATGTTGAACATTTAAAGGAGAAATGGGAGAAGATGATGGAGGAAATGAAGTCCTCTCACTCTCATATTTTTGATAAGCTATAGGTATACACCTTTTCCCTTACTATCAAAAAAGGGGGGAAATGATAATGATATGTACAAAAAGGGGAAAAGGTAAATATAGCCCAAAAGGAAAAGAAAAGGGAAAAGGAAGAGATAGTATAAAGACAAAGTATACATACACATATACTATACTATATCAGCATATGCATAGGGGGAGTCATGAAATAACTAAGGTAATACACAAGGTGTACATACTATAAACTTTGATAGTATTCTACACATATAAGTTTTTGATACTAATGTCAAAGGGGGAGATTGATGATATAAAGTTTTTCCATTAGTATGCAAAGAGAAAATAGTTTTAATGAACCATCAGTTACACTACATTGAAAGTCAGGTTTTTAGTTCAACCAAAATTTCTAAGCAAGGAGAAACCCGACGACACAGGTTTGAAGTGTAAACCGAAAGTGTAACATTAACATGATAAAGTGGAACCCGACAGGAGTAAATTGACAATGGAACCTGACCAATAGAATACAGTGCAATCTGAGAGAAAAAAAAAGAGAGGAACCTGACAGACAGTTCAACCAAGGAACACTGAAAGACATTCAAACTGATTTAAGAGCAAACTGAGCATCAGACACCGAAAGTCAGTTATATCCTGAGAAAAGTGGATCTAACTTCCACGTCAGATAAAATAGCTATATATTCTATTTATAGAGTTTTGATTTTTTTTAAATCCATTTCTTGAGGATCAAGAAACATTATTGTAATTTTTTTAATCAGTCTAACTGATTAAAAACATGCAGACTAGGAGATCAAGGTCAAGTTGTAAACCTTTTATCATAGAGTTAAGTTGTAATATGTGAAACTTAATTAGGTAAATCTATGTTATAAATAGATGTTGTAATTATTCATTTAAGAGGATGAGAGGATGAATGTATCCTACAAGCACATCTATGGATTAGACTAAGAGTTTCAAGAATCAGAACAACAAAATATGAATTTGGTTATCAAGAACCAAGAACAGAGGCTACCGAGCAACAAAGGTATTAATCAATCATATTAGGTGATAAATTTAAACATGTGATTTGTAATGGATATGTAATAAAAAAAATTTAGATTTCATACACCCAGGTCAATGAGTATTTTTTTCTACATTCTAACAAGTGTAGCAAATAGAAGAAATCCTTTCAAGAAAGGTGGATTTAACAATCCTATTGTAAATATCTTAACTGAGTGCACACTAAATAGTGTTGCTAAATCTCTTAATAGAGTAGACCTTAAAAATTCTCCACATAATACTCCTAACAGGGTAGATCATCAGAAGTGATCAAATTGTAAACCTTAACCGGCCCCTTCCAATCTGCAGATAGTGAAGTTTTTGTGGGTGCCATCCCCACCGCAGCTTTTACCTTCTAACAAGGGTTTTCTGCATTACCATATCTTGTGTTAAGAGTCAATTAATTTCATGAATGTTTACATGTTTGTTAAAGTTTAAGAATTGATATATCTTACACAAAGATAGTATAGAACATATGGTTGGTTATACAATTTATTACACAATGGATAAAGGTTAAAGAGATAAAAGTTTTAGAGGTACTGACTCACCCCTCCCCTCTCAGTACACACTTCCCATTATTTCCAAGAATTACTCCTCTCTTCTTTTCTCCAATTATCTGATTCTATTAATGATTTCTCTACACATATCTCAGAGTCTTAGGATCAGTTATGAGAGAAAAATCCTCATTATTTTGTTCTTCACTTTCTATAACCTTGTCTTCTTATTGTTTTCTAATATATTCATATGATTCATATCTAACTTCTATTTCTGTATTCTTTGAAATATCTTCATGAAATTTTACATTTGTGTTTTCAACTATCCTTCTTAGCCTTTTGTTATAGCATCAGTAATATTTACTCTTTGTAGAATATCCAAGAAATATGTATTCATATACTCTAGTATCAAATTTTCTTAAATTATCTTCATCTCTTCCGAGGTAACATTTTATTCAAAATACTCTGAAATATTTCACAGGAGTTCTTCCATACCATACCTCATATGATGTCTTGATGAGATTCTTTCTACTTTTAACTCTGTCCAAAGTGTATACTGCAGTCAATATTACTTCTTTCTAGTATATTTTTGGTATATTTTATTCCTTGATCACCATCCTTGATGCTTCCTATATAGTTCTATTCATCCTCTCAACTACATCATTCTGTTGTGGTGTTCCAGGAATAGGAAAATATCTCCTAATTCTATGATTATAGAAAATGTTAAACTTATTTGAAGTAAATTATCCCCCTATATGGAATCTCAAGTATTAAATTATTCTATTTTACTCACTCTAAACCATTTCCTTAAATATATTAAACTTTTCTAATGATTCATATTTTTCTCTTAAGAAAGAAACCCAAGTCATTCTAGAATAATCACTAATCAAGAGTGTAAAGTACCTTTTTCCTTGTATACTTCTTATTCTAGTAGGTCTACATAGATCAGTGTGTAACAATTCCATCAGTCTGGTGGTGAATTTTTCATTTTCCTTAAGGCTATCTTTGTCTATTTTCCAATCTAACATTATGTGTAAATACTTTCAGTAGGTCTTGTTAGCTTTGGTAGATCTCTTAATACATCTTATGAACTAATCCTCATCATGTTGTCAAAATTGGTATGACACATCCTCCAGTGCCACAACCAACTCTCATTGATTTGAGACATCAAACAGTATCTGCTAGAAGTCTTCAAGTGATACATGTTTCCTCTGGTCATCTTTCCAACAATAATTATAGTTATAGATTTCTTACTAATTTTACAACCATTTTCCTGAGATACATTGTTATATTCACTATCACACATCTGTCTAACACTCAAGAGATTATGATTTATACATTTTACATAATAAACATTCCCAGTATTATGTTTTCCATGAAAACTGATAGATCCAATTCCAACTATTCCACCTCCTTGATCTCCTCCAAATGTAACAAATCCTCCATATTTTTCAAGTTTCAAAAATTTACTTTTATCACCAGTCATATGATTTGAGAAACTACTATCAATAAGCCATTAATCTCTGTTTCATTTTTAATATAAAGAAAAATTCACACTGTCTATACCTTTTGTGTTTACTTCTAGAGTACTAACAAGTTTAACAGTAGGGGTTTGTTCTTTCATTACTAGGAATAAGAATTAATCATATTCTTCATAATCAGATTGTTAATGTTTGTAGCTTCAATCGTATGATCATTTAAAATACATATAATATAAGTTTAATAATAATAATAATATATATTATATTATTATTAATCATATGAGATTTAATATTCAATATTAAATCTATTATTCAAAATTAATAATTGATTGATGAAACATTATAAGATTAATTAAATTATATTGAATAGACATGTCCCATGAAGGGACATGTCTCTCCTAGCCTCTTTCCCAATATTAAAGAAAGATGGATTGTTTCATTTGGAATATAAATACCAAATACAATAATCTAGGCAGTGTTATTACATTTGCAGCAATCCTAAAACTAAACATGGTCTCAGAGGCAGACTGCAAATGTAAGGGAGTAGTTAGTTGATGGTGAATGTGTGTCTATCTTAGAAAATACAGTCTCAATATAGGGATCATATCTCACAAATCCACCGTTAGATCTTTATGAATGTTAGATATGTTGGTGAAAAACAAATTGTGAAGAATCATACCAGAGCGATTGGAGAGAGTGTGTAATGTTCAAAAGTTATGACTTACTGTGTACGGGTCTATGTGAAATTACTAAAAGTGGATTTCATTAAAGAGATATATTAATTATTTATGATCATGGTGAAACATTAACAAAGAAGAACATATTCAAGGAAGGGTGTCTCTTTCTATAAAGAAAGTATTAATTATATAGTTTAACCTCTCTTAGAGTAATCAAGTCATTTCACAAGAAGACATAAGAATTGTTCAACGATATAAGAGTGGGAATTGTACATTGTGGGGGGGGGGATAATAACCAAATAACCAATGTTACATTCTCATTTGAACCATCCTTAGTGGGGAGATGATTCAAAGGGAAATGTCTCTCAAATAATTGAAGAAGGTGTTTTCTGATTTGATGTATAAGGACCTTCATTGAAGCAACTTGTGTCAAGGATGTTGATGTGTTGATAAGTATCTATTATCCTTGAATATTACATTTATCTACTCATTGTAGTCTTTCTCTCTCATCTATATTTCTATACAAAATATAAGAGCTATTTGCCTTTCTCTTTTCCGGGGATTCTCTTTCAGGAAAACAAGATTGATATCAAATTTAGAGGGAGTTTGACACTTCAGAGGTAACTTTGGATGAGGAGCTTAGAAGATTGATATCTACTTCAGAAGGGAGCCACATTATCATGAATGTCTAGTGTTTCCAACCCTGGGAATAAATCCATAGTTTATTACATTCACTCATGTTGGAATCAGACAAGTACACTTGTGTATGGAAAATTGCTCTTGTGGATAATGTTATGATCAAAATTTCAAGATGATCATGTACTAGATGATGAGTCTCTTGAAAAAAGATATTTTCATTATTGGGGCCATGTATGGTTCCATAAAAGAGGGAGCTACTAGAGGATCTCCCAATTTTTTTTCAAGGATCTTAATCATTCTGATTTAGAAGGGCAGGCCATATTGAGATGGTTTCCCCAGTGACCAAGAAACTATAAAAATCCAAAGGGTTACAATTCAAATTATAAGGTGATGATCTTGTAATGTTGATATCATGCTGACTTGGTATCATCTTGATTCATGGATGTGCCATGATTTGTTATGGTAGACATTATGTTATATAATTTTAGTGCACATACTGTAATAGAGGTATATAAGGATAATGTAATGTTCTCAAGCATATTATATCCTTCATATCATGAGTTAGGTGATATGTAAATTGGGTATCATGTGTTAGGTGATATGAACAACTTGGTATCACATGTTAGGTGATTCCTCATATCACGTGTTAGGTGATTCCTCATATCATGTGTTAGGTGATATATTAAAATTGGTATCACGTGTTAGGTGATATGTAAAACTTGGTATCATGTGTTAGGTGATATGTAAAACTTGGTATCACGAGTTAGGTGATACTTCATATCAAAAGGATAATCTATATCACGAGTTAGGTGATACTTCATATCGCAAGTTATGTGATATGTGATTTCTTAGCATCCATATGGATCATATTAGGACCCTTCTGAACTGTATGAGACATGTCACTATGTGGCATGTCTCTACACAAACTTAGTATGCATATGACAGACATGATGAGATGTGATGTCGTTGCACATACCATGGATATTTATGAGCTATGGTGAATATCATGTGACTTGATATTCCTACATATACCATATCTCCTGATATCACAGTGAGGTGATTTCTCCTCTCTTTAAAAACTAAGGGATTTTTTATGACTTGCATCTTGATGGATTTTATCTTCTCTAGATAAGATGGAGTGTTGATGTTTTGTGTAGCTATGGTAAGGGTCATAAGTGTTGACATAGGATACCACTTCACATTCTGTTTGATCATCCTCCATAGCTAAGAGGGAGTGTTAATGTTTGTAGCTTCAGTCATATGATCATTTAAAATACATATAATATACGTTTATTAATAATAATATATATTATATTATTATTAATCATATAAGATTTAATATTTAATATTAAATCTATTTTTTTAAATTAATAATTGATTGATTAAACATTATAAGATTAATTAAATTATATTGAATAGACATGTCCCATGAAGGGACATGTCTCTCCTAGCCTCTTTCCCAATATAAAAGAAAGAGAGATTGTTGCATTTGGAAAATACATACCATATACAATCTAGGCAGTGTTATTACTTTTGCAGCAATCCTAAAACTTAACACAGACTCATCATAAAAAACACTAGCATCTTATTTTAACATAGTGTTGATCCCTAAGAGGCTCATGCCTAAATAAGGGCAATTAGGAATCTTTGTATATGGGGACCTGGTGTTCTATGCAGAGCAACCTCCAAGATTTTAGAAGCCGACTCTTCATTCCTTAAATTGAGAAAAGGGAAAAGGAAAAAGGAAAATACAATCTACGCTACAAGGAGATGCACCAAGGTTTTCTCAATATTTTAAAGGCTCATAGAAAAACCTCAACAAAACTTTGAAGCCTTCAGTTCCATGAGGCCTATCCTCAAAGGTGGACATGGAGCAAGTATGAGGGTCTAAATGAGGGCAAGGGAACACTTGCAGGAATAAAAATCATGCAAGTGAGAGACATAATGTGGGCAGTGACTCTGTCTATAATAGAACCAACCTACCAGAGGTCCCTTATGAGTAATCCTACCTAATTAGCCTACTATTCATGGATAAAAACCTTAAATATGAAACAATCCACACTTTAAAAAGAAGAATGGAAGATCGAAGTACCTATATGATCATTTATGTTCCCACATAAGAAAAGGATGTAAAGGCTAGCATCTGCAACTGAGATAAGTGTAAATAAAATCAACACACTACACCCTAATTAACAAAAAGAGAAAGGCGATATTGGCATAGTGTACAAACCTTATTAAGATTAAACATACACAGTTTGGAAGCTAATCCATATATTGTAGAAACCATAGTATGCATACAAGAATAATAAACACTGAAAGAAGATTCCTCTATATTGTAGGAATTTTACAACTGATGAACTAGCTTAATGCTTGTAGATACATGGAAGTATATATGTACATCTCTCTTATTTTTATGAACACTAGGGTTTAAATAGGTCTTATCCTTCTTGGATTTGAATCAGAGCACACATTTTAAGATCCAACATGATTTTACGAAGGTGACAAGTGCAATATTTTATAAATTGATCGACATCAAGGGTGGCAGGCCGAATGCAATGTCTTTCAACTTTTTAAAAATATAGGGTCGATAGTAGCCCTTGCTTACAACAAAATTGGAATTTTCCTAAATCTGAAAATATTTCTTTGAGATCCTCTCTCTTGATGTAGTAGCATGAAATTGGTGTGTGGATTAATGAGCATCATAATTTTGTTTGAAATGGGCATGACCATGTAAGACACGTGTCATCTTGACATTAATTCTTGGTCATCTCTCATGGAAGTCTTTTTGGAGGTGTGTGCTAAAGCCACATGTTTGGGAAGGAAGCGATAAGATTCACTTTGGTTCAAATAGTGAGTGGGGATCGCAATCCTTGGTCATGACTACTTGTGGGATGATCATTGTGAATATGGTCCTATGTGATTGAATTCCACCTATCTCTAGTTTTAGACTGGTGCCTTGTCCATTGGGCTTGTGTAGGTGTCTCAAATTGATTATCTCCACATTTTCATCTTGACCAGTGCATTGACGGGGGGAGGAAATCCATTCCTGCCAACAAAGGTTAACATGAGTAATTGATTATAAAAATGTACAAGAGAGTGAATTTTCTAACACATGGAAGTGACATCAAATGAAAAAAAAAGCATGATAAAGAGGAGGTCGAGAGGCCAAAAGTTATGCATTTAGACAAAACCATCACCAAGGCTTAGAATTTATTCTTTGGAAAGGCTAGAGTTGCTAGGCTTAATAGGTTGATGGAGTTAGATGATAAATTCATCTTGGCGGCTATAAAATGTTTCTTAAGGGATGATTTTTTGAGAAGCAAGTATATGTATCAAGTAAATACTAACATTGTGTCATGCTTTATGGGATCTCTATTAGATTTAAGAGAGGCCAATTATATAATCAAATGCCTGGCCAAAGGATTATTTGGGGCAACATACTGTGAAGGGCTTGAGGATGTGGTAAAGGTTGCATAACCGAGGATTGGTATTTCGTTGGCTACTGATCTGATTGATTTTATGAACCAAGATGAGGTGGTGCCTTGGTGGCCCTTTGTGTCCAATTTTTGGATTGTGATGATTACTGAGCATAGGTTTCGAGCTAGTTTTGGAGCAGATTTCCTTAATCCATTGGTTGGGAATGGTTTGATTGACTAGGGCTAGCTGGATAAATTATGCATTATGGTGATCTTTGAGGAAGACTAGGATGGTGGTAGTGATGAGGCCAACTCAATACAAGAGGAAGAGGACATAAAGAATGACCCTCCATATACCCCACCTACAAAATGATAACTTGTTGTGGTTTCTATAGAAGACAAATCTCCTATATTTTTATTTTCGATAGAAAAACAATGATAATGTAAAAATGATGTACATAACCTTGTATAAAAGTAAAAATATCTATATATTGTGTTTGTTTACTTTGTAAGTTTTTTTTCTTTCCTTTTTTCTAATTTGATTTCCTTATGTGAGCACTTGTAAAAAGAACTTGTATCGTAAACATGAATTGCTATTGCTCATGGGTATAAATAAAATAAATTTGTTTTTCCTTATTAATTCATGAAATAAAAAGTACTGAGGATGAAAATCTACTATATACAAAACCATTATCATTTTTAAAATACCTACCCTTGATGATTTATGCGTTTATGCAGTTACTCCAAGAGTTTTCATGTTTTCTCTTAGCAAGGTGACGAGGCCATTACATACGTATGTCATCATGCTGATGTTGTTATAATATTCTGCATTAGGCCACACAATCACATTGACCCTTTTAGTTACCCCTATGTTCATCACTTCTTTAGGTACGCAAATGTGCAAAAATGCACTTAGGTAGCACAACTATACATGGGACTTTCCAAAAGGAGATGCCTGCACTATAGCACTTTGGGAAAGAAAACAACTACCTACCCTAACCTAACCGGTTAATTAAAATGTTAGAGTGATGTGTTAATAGGGTTTCAAAAATATCATGTTAGAGTGATCTGTTAATAGGGTTTCAAAAATATCTCTGATTTTTTGCTTATTTTTTATGCTGGTACGACCTTTTTCACTCTAGAATGAGACTTGGGGAAGAAGGGGTCTACCCAAATTTATTTTTATTTCTCTAGGAAAAACCACAGAAATGGACCTGGAGGGTTTATCTCATAGATTCTAAAAAGGGTCATCTTTTGGGGTACTAACCATTTTTCATCATGTGGACACATCCAAGCTGATCCAAAGATAAAAAATTTCTACTGCAGGCTTGACGAGGCATCCACATGTCAACAAAAAATGTTCTTGGATGGGGATTTGGGTTAGGACCTCAATTTTTGTGTCTTTTGGGGTCGAATCTCAAGCCCCCAAGGCATCTTCCTCTGGTTTCTTTTCTGAGAGCGTCCCTTGAAATAGTGATTCATAGAAAAGTTCAAGCTAGTCACAAGACTAAGCATCACTATGCTCTCATACATCTTCCTTAGGTTTTTGCAAAATCTCATGAATAACTTCCACCTTTTCTAAAATGGTAGGTGAAAATTCTGGGGCCAAATTGGTGCAACAAACAATGATGGGTCATAATTTATCTAGGAACTCCTTGCACTAGATGAATTAGATCATCATCATACAAGGTGAGAGTTTTAGGAAGAAGGGATGGAGATGATAGAAAATCTTGCAGGTGGGGCATTTGGATTTGTTTTTTGAAAGTACGAGACATTACATCCTAGGTGAGAATTGGCCATCTTATCTCCACCAAAAAACATGTTTCTTGGACATTGTCATGACCTAAGTCAGATGAGTTGTACCAATGATACTTGATGTTAATCTCTATCATCATTTACTAGAAGTCACACAAGATATGTCATGCACTATCACCATGAGATCTCTCCATATGGGAAAAAGATGATGTTGCAAGCCATGAGGGAGCTTCACACCTCTAGCTAAAATGTTTCATGAGGGAATGATGCCAATAATTTTAGTCCACGTGGCCTATAAAATGACCTTCTCTTTTTGAAAAACCTTTCATTATGCCACAACACATGGTTCTTTGTACAGACTTCTCTAAAATTTGATTCATCAAAGAGAGCACTTACTTTTGAATATTTTGACCTTCGGTCCCACCGGGTGTGCCAAAAAAGAGAATTAATCCCTAAGAGGCTCATGCCTAAATAAGGCTAGTCAGGAAGCTCTACATAAGGGGGAATTGGTGCGCTATACAGAGTGACCTATGAGATATTAGAAGTTTGCCCTGTGTTCCTTAAATTGAGAAAAGGGAAAAGGAAAAAGGAAAAAGGAAAAAGGAAAATACAATCTACACTATAAGGTGATGCGCCAAGGTTTTCTCAACATTTTGCAGGCTGATAGTGAAACCTCAACAAATATTTAGAACCTTCAGCTCTAGGAGGCCTACCCTCAAAGGTGGAAAAATTTAAATTACATGGTTTTTTAATGAGGCCAAGGGGACACATGTAGGCATGAAACTTGTGCAACTGAGAAGCAAAATGTGGGAAGTCTCTCTTTCTAGAATAGAACCACCCCCGCCAGACATCTATTATGAGCACTCATGCATAAATAGCCTGCTATTAAGGGATACAAAATTTATATGACACAATCTATACTTTAAACAAAATAATAATGATAGAGAAGAATAGCCGCATGATCCATTACATTCCCACATAAGCAAAGGTGTAAAGGCCAATTCTGTGTACTGGGATAAGTGTAAAGAGAATTAACATAGTACACCCTAGTTAACAAGAAGAGAAAGGTGAAAGTGACATGGTCTCAAGACCTTATTAAGATAAACATGAAAAGGCTAGAATCCAAGCCACATATTGTAGAAACCAAAATATTCATACAAGAATAATAAACAATGAAATAAGATTCCTCTATATTGCAAGAAATTTACAAGTGATGAACTAGCTCAATGCCCGTACATACATGGAAGTAAATATGTACATCTGATGAAGGGCACACCACCCTTACCAACTCATACCAAAAAAAAAAAACATGGAGATAAAGAGAAGATAAAATTCTTTACAAAGCATACATTAATACTTGAAAATAATTACAACTTGAGAGATCTTACATCCTCAAAGCTTACAATCCAAGAGCTTCAACTTGAGAGCTTCTT
>MU223539.1:1841380-1870514 GCA_018584345.1 Thuja plicata
TCTTAGATGGTCCATAGTTGTGAGGCCCTCGTCCTGAGAGCAAATTTCAAAACTCCATCTAGATAGAAGGCAACAGGTCGAATCACGTAGACAGGCAGGATGAATAACTCATATTCAGTCTTGGCTGCACCTGGTGAAAAAGGACTATGTTGAAGTGTGTGGTTGATTTAGAAGGCCATTATTAACACATACAGTTAGTATTTAAAGGAACTAAGAGGGGGAGGGTGAATCAGTGAAACCAAAATTCTGAAACACTTTTCAAATAGCTTCTACAATAACCAACATGCAAAATAAAATACCACATAGAAACTTAGTATATAAAACATTCGCACAAAGTAGACTCATAAAACAATATTTTTCCCATGGAAACCATTGTTAGAGGGAGAAAATAATATGTGAGATGATACCCACAAATTTCACTAGTGCACCAAAGAAATATGCCATGTTAGGAGCAATTACAAACACCTTACTAAGGGTATACACGGTTAAGAGTATCTTTATCTTGGTTAAAAGCTAATACAAGTCCTATTAAGAAATACATTGCTAAAGGATTTCAAACTCCTAAGAGTCACCTTGTTGGAGGATTTATAATTAAGATCCTGTTAGAGATCCTTCTCACCCTACTAGGGGTGACCCTATTAAAGGATTTAACCTGCAAAGCTATGAAGGTTTGCCTTAAGATAGACACAAGAGTGAATGATCTAATTATGACACTTCCTATCAAACAGATACACTTCAATTCTAATCACAACAATGCCTTAAGAATCCAACAACTTCACATAATCAAAATCACCTATCGTAATGCCTCAAATCTTCACCAACAACCCTAAAACTCAATTTCATCCTTCTTTTATAATAAATTTTCCAAGTTGACCTTTTCCAAAAACTGTTTTACCCACTGACATAAGAATAAAATTAGATCATGCCAATGGTCAAATCAATAAAGTCAAAAAAAAATCAATAAAGTAAAAAAAACATCAATCAAGTCATAAATAAAACATTTATTAACCCTAACTTGATTGGTTGGCTAAACTACCCAAACTCACTCTACCTGCTCCAGTTCTTCCTGCTAGTGTCTCTTCAATCTTCAATAATTTTATCAATTCTGCAATCTAACTAATGTGATTGTAGATATAGCTAGATATGTCACTACATATGATAAATGCATGAACACACAACTTACGTTGATATTCAACTTTAAATTTAGTTTCTTGTACCTTGCATACTATCTTTTTCCTAGTTGACCAAACACTTAGTCAATTTGCCAATTTGATCCTTCAACACCATTGATAGAATGGATCATATGCCTCCAATAGATCATGTTTCCAACAATGAAAACACCACAGTATAATCACATGATCAAAACTCAGATCATCTTCATCAAATGATAATAATCTACCCCTTTGGCATTGATGGCAACACTTAGAAAATTTTCTAAGTGCCTATCTAAAGCATAAACTATGTAACTCCACTAAGTTAGTTATCCTCTTGTCTTCCTCTTTCCTATACGATTTAAAATTGTGATGTATATTGAAAACGTTAGCACCAAAGGTAGTAGCATGGTCATGTATAGGATCACAATTTTCAACAAGCAATCTAAGCTCCTATTGAGCTTCACATTTAGTCATCTCTAAATATTTCAAGAATTTGGAAAAGTCAGATATAGATTTGAGAATCTTACCGCCTTCATTCAATGCATCCTTTACCTGATTGACAACCAAAGTAAGTGTGTGTTTGTCTAAAAAAATTGGTTGTACTAACTTTTTTGACCTCTTCTTCTCATATTAATTCTCTGCTTTCAAAATTCCAGCATCCTCTAAACTCTTCATTTCATTACTGGTAGTAGTAACCAAATGAGATAGTTTCTCTATCAATGTGGCAGTTTCATCATACTTCACAATTCATAGTAAATCTAAAAATATGTCTCAGGAAGTAAAAATCACTTGTTCTTCTTGCTTCATCCTTTCCTTCTTAGCCTTAGAATTGATCACCACAACAAGTTTTATCATTTCCTTGGGGCTCATAGTGCTCAAGTCTATTTTTCCTTTAATCAGTATATCATATTCATTAATGCTCTTCTTGGACTAGGAGAAAGGTGTTACCTTGTCCTGATATGGTTCCTTCTTTATAGTTTCCTCCTCTTGTTTTGGCATAACATAATTTGTAACCTCCTTTTCTTTTTCTTGTTCTTGTTGTAGATCATCTATAGAAACTTCATCTTGTGTATCATCGGTTACATCCTAACCAGTACCCATGTTTACTAGATCTTCATCCTTTTGTTCCTTAGGTACATCTTGTTTCTCATGATTCTGGTTGATCTTGTGTATCCATTTTCTCATCTTGTATCTTCGTGGTAGGAATATCACTAGTATTTTCCACCTCATCTAGGATTTACTCAAGTGTGATCTTCACACCATCAATAGTAAATCCCTCATTATTTTGAGTAACCAATGTATCACTCTCTTTTTCTTTCACTGGTTCCTCCTAAACATCTATATGAGTTTCTTCACTTTTATTCTTCAGACGTAAATGTCTTCTTAGCATCTCCTCTATTTCATCCTGCACCAATTGGGTCTCCCCAACTAATAGCTTTGTAACTCTTGTACCAGTCCTAAAAAAAGGTCTTACCTTTTTAATCATGTCCTCTATTTCTTCCTCAGATGAGTAGCGTAATAGCCTCAGTATAATATACTTTACTAACTCCTTATCCTTTACAAGAATTTTCTTCCATCTTGTTGTGATTTTATCATATAAGACATTGGTAAATTATCCATACAGATGGATTAAAGATTGAATAAGATTATTCATGCTTGAAATTACAACATCCCCAATATTTTTCTAATCTCCCTCATCAAGAAAGTGATAATACTTATTTACTCCAACAAGTACTCCATATTTACTAACATTTTGAATGATTGCATTGACAAAAACTTCCTTACCAGATTTAGACTCAATAGTTTTAGTAGTGGGAGAACCTACCACCTTATATTTCTTCCATTTTTCTTTGAGTTCCTTCTAATATTTATTAGATTTAGTCCCTTCATTCTCTTCATCAACAAATTTCTTATCCCTCTTTTCCTTTTCTTTATTTCTTTTACTTGTCACCTTTTCTATGCTTTGTGTCTCCTTGAATGGTGTAGGTTTAGAATTAGAAACCTTTACAGGTTTCTTGTCTTGTGTTTTTATAGGAGGAGAAGCTTTCTCCTTCTTGAATTTTGTGGCACTTCTAGTTTGCCAACCAGTTGGGGTACTACTCATTGCACCAAAAAATTCAACATCATCAATATTTTCTGCACCAGATGTACTAGCTTTCTCATCAACATGTTTAGCTCTTTCTTTCTCAATCTCTTCTTTTGCGAACCCTTTCTCAATCATGAATTTATGAACTTCCTTTCTCAAATTTATTTCAATAAAAATTTCCATCAAATTATTGTGCACTTGAAGAGACTTCTCTTAATATGTCCCAAACCTTGGAGTCTTGGGATCTATCAATTGAGCCAACAAATTCTCTGTATACACAACCAAAATGTCTCTGTCCACTTCATAACCCATAGGAATCACCCATGAGGTCCTTGATTTAGTTGCTTCCATAAAAAATGTGTCTGTATCTGCCATGAAGGAAATAGTGTCCTTATACTTTTAAAATTTTTTAGATGGTATCCTCTCCTTTTCATGCATCTTCTTCTGAAATTCTTTAAGGTAACCCCATACATTGCCAGTGAAATCATTTCCTAAGATTTTGATACTCTTATTGATTTAAATAAAAGTTGGAGTATCCATTAACCATGTAATGTTACCAATACCAGAAAACATGTTTTGAAAATAGAAAAAAAAAACACATGATCTCTTGACCATACTGGAACTTTTTATCTCTTGTCCTTTTTGATCTTATGCAGATTCATCATTAGCTATTCTTTCATAAATTTGACCAGGTCATAGTCTTCATTTTCCTTGATCATAATATGGGTTGTATGAATAGAACCACCAGGTATGCTATTTATCCAACTAGAGTGATACACATTGAAACCAATAACCATAGATGCATACTTTACCTCTTCATCTATGATATCATTCATAGTCATCATGCAACCATCCCACATAGATTTTTTCAAACTGATCACTTCTTCTTTAGGAATGGTGTGAAGAAAATGCACATCACCGGTTGCATATAGATCAATTACAGAATGAATTTCTTCCTTTTTGATTTTATGTGGTCGATCTAGCCACAAAAACTAGTCATGAAATCTTCTTAGAACATACTTGACCTGATCATCTTCAAATTCATCAGGGAAATTGACGATGAACTACAACTGATTGTATGTCTGAAGCCATTTGTTGATAGTCAACCGAGTTACAGATGTGATGATAAACATTATCAGTTAATGTATTGTCATTGATGTCAACTTATTTGAGTATCATTATGGTGACAAACATCTTCTATGGATTGAAGAACTGGAACAAACAAAGTTTATGTGGTCGGTAAATGAAGAGTTCTGTATATACTGAGAGATAGTAAACACTGAGAAAAACATAGTGTATACTAATCATAGTGATAACCGAGCTAGGGAACACCAACACAACATGGTATTGATCAAGCAATTTAATCAAACCAAGGCTGACTAGAAAGTTGAGCTAGCAATTGATGATTTTGAGGTAAAAGATAAAGTTTGTTATGTTGATCAAACGGTTATGAAAATTCAAGGAAGATCGAATGACAAAGATTGAAATGTGTTTTTAACAACACTATCGAGGATGGTTTAAGTGGCAAAATCAATGATGGAGATTAAGTGGAAATATATGAAGGATGGAAATTAAATGAGCTATGATGTCTATATAAGAGATAAGAGATTCATTTTGAAAAAAACATGATGCTATGATGCGCACATGCAAATTTCATGCATGACTGATCAAACTGGTTAAAGATAGAAGTCAATATTTTTTGCAAACATCATCGAATGACGGAGGAAAGAGAATTACCAAGAAGAACAGAGTATGAAGTATGAGATGAGCTGAAGTGAACAAATTGATCAGAGGTATTATGTACTTACCATAGTAAGAAAATCTACAAAACAGATTTGTATTTGAATCGGATCATTACTATATCAGTTTAACCTTTATTATAGTTAAATCTCTTAACTGAGTAGGATGTGAAAGTCTTTATTATGACATTCTAATGAATGTTGAGTGTTTTCTTGTTGACCCCATAGTGAATTCATGGTCAAGAAATAACTATTAGTTTTAAATCCTCTAACCAGGTTACATTTAATAGTGTGCATTATAACCTTTAATAGGGTTGGCTCTTCACCAAGATCACTTCAGAAGAGTGGAATATTTTGGGTTACCAGTCCCAGGAGGTTTTTCCCTTAGCAGGGTTTCCATATTAAAAATTTCTGTCAATGTGCATGAATTTTGTAGATTGTTATTTTTATTTACACTTATATTTATTAACATTGATCGGTAATCACAATATTAATTTACTGATACTCGGTAAACACTATTGACTAAAGTTTGAGATACAAAGTACATTTCACAGAGTTTAATTATATGTTTGAAATTGTTTTGATATACATATGGAGGAATTTGGGAATATAGGATAATTGTGAGCTAACTGATTCACCCCCCTCTCAGTTATACTAACAATTGGTATCAAAGCATACAGTTCTTAGAAGAAATTTTGAAGGACTTGAGATAAAGATCACAAGATGTATAAGAGAGACACACCGAAGCTGAACAAGGAAAAATTCTTGACATGGAAAAGAAGAATGAGACTATACCTATTAGGGATTGGAGATAATATTGTAGATTACCTTGATAATGAATTCATTTTACCTACTAGACCTTTGACTATTAATCAAATGAAAGAGAAACATGAACACAACCTTATAATGGTGGAGATTGCTTCTTCAATTACTGTTTTTGAATTTGAGGATATCAAGACATGTACAATTGCCAAGCAGTTGTGGGACAAGCTTACACCAATTTATGGAAGAGATGCAAATGTACTGAGAGCTAAAGATGAAAGTCTCTGAGGAAAATTTGATGACATGAAAATGAAAGAAGGAGAGAACATAACACAGTACAATACCTAACCTAAGGAAGTTGTGAATTCTATTCGAGGAGCTGGTGGAACTATTGATGAAGACACTATTGTGAGTAAGATTGTTAGAACTTTACTACCTATTTATTATATAAGAGTCTCAACAATACATGAAATGAGAGTAGCACCTAGAAATAATATTACTATTGATAGTCTTGTTGGAAGATTGATTTCTTTTGAGCTAAATAACTTTGAAAATTGTACCTTCTATGGAATCTGCATTTATGTCTACTTTAAAAATTGGTAGATCTAGTAGCAAACACATAATAAAAAATAACAGTGACATTGATAGTGATGATAAGGAACTTGATGTACTTGAAGCACTAATGGTTAGAAGATTGCACAAAGGTAAAGGAAGATATAAAGGTAAACTACCTTTGATATGTTTTAACTGTAAAGAGATTGGCCATTTTTCTGCAAGATTCCCTAACAGAAAGAATGATGAAAGAAATGATAGATCTAATGACAAAAGATGACCGAGACTATAGAAGCAACTGACAGTATGATAAAAGAGATAACTAAAATTAAAAAGACAAAGGCAAGAAGGATTCTTACATTTCTAAAGATAAAGATAATCAAAGTGGTTCTGACAGTGATGAAGATATTGAGACAATGTTTGTAGCTTTGAAAGATTATTTAGACAAAGATGAAAGGTATGTAGAAACAAAACTTATTTCTAAAGTTAGTAAGGATGAAATTTGGGTTATTGATAGTGGCTGTACACATCACATGACTAGAGAAAGGAAAATTTTAATTTATTGAACATTATGATGGTGGATCTATTAGAATGTGAAATGATACACCTTGTCAAGTGAAAGGAAAAGGTACTATTATGTTGAACAATCAAATAATGTGAGAATGCATATTGGGTGAAAGGACTTAATTATAATCTATTGAGTGTTTTATAGTTGAATAACACAATTCACCGAGTCGCATTTGAAAATAGAAAAGCTAGAATCTATGATGAAATTGGAAAGTTAATCGGCACTGGTGAACAATCAAAAGGTAACCTATTCTACCTTGACACTGATGAAACTACTTGCTTATTGGAAAAGAATGAAGATATATGGTTATGGAATAAAAGGATTTGTCATGTAAATTTTGACAACATGGTTAAGATTAGTTTAAAAAGAAAATTTAGAGGCTTACTGAGCTTATCTAAACTAGACCATTTAATGTGCAAAAATTGTCAAATGGGAAAGATGTCAAAATCTAGTTTAAAGAGAAAGAATTTTTCATCTAATGATATTTTGGAGTTAGTTCATATAGACCTATGTGGTCCAATGAGAACACAGAGATATTATGGGGACATTTACTTTATTTTATTTGTTGATGACTACTCTAGAATGATGACTGTCATGTTCCTTATAGAAAAATATGAAGCATTTAAGATGTTTAAATGGTACAAAGCTAAAGTGGAAAAATAAACTGGAAGAGAACTGAAGTGTTTGAGATTTGATAGAGGAGGTTAATTTATTTATGATGAGTTCACTAACTTTTGTAATGAGTATGGAATCAAAAGACAGGTTTCCTCACCGAGGACACCACAGCATAACGGTATTTCTGAAAGAAGAAATAGATCAATTATAGATTGTGCTAGAAGACTAATGATTGAAAAGAATGTTGCACAAACATACTAGAGAGAAGCAATAAGTACTTCTATTTATACACTGAACCGAGTACAACTAAAGAAAGATACAAACAAAACACCTTATGAACTATGGTATGGTTATACACCTAATGTGAGCTATTTTAGAATATTTGGAAGTCGTTGATATATTTTGAAAGATGATCAAAATGGTAAATTTGATTCAAAAAGTGATGAAGGAATATTTTTTGGATATTCTACCAAGAGTAAAGCTTACAAATATTTGAACAAGAAATCTAACAAAATCAATGAAAGTGCAAATGTGAAAGTTGATGAATTTGCTGAGAAGAATGATGAAGACAACATAAAAGAACCAGAAGATTATAGTATATTTTTCTACATGGAAGAACCTGATACTATACCAACATACATTCCTAACATTACCTGGCAATAGGGTAACGTCACCGGGCAACAGGTAGCACAAAACGAGAATCAGGAAAATGTTGAAACTAAAGATCATGAACAAGAACACAATGAACCTACAAGAGAAGACAATGAAGAACAAAGAATTGAACATGTACTTGCTAAATATGTGAGAAGACATCATCCAAAAAATTAGATTATTGGAGATAAAAGAGCTGGCATGATGACAAGAAGCAAGTTGAAAGACAATACTTGTTTAATTTGTGAATTTGAGCCTAGAAATGTTACAGATACATTAGAAAATAAAGAATAGATCACTGCAATGAATGAGGAAATTGAGAAGATAAATACAAATAAGACATGGACATTGGTACTGAGATTGAGTGATAAAAATTTCATTGGCACCAAATGGATATTCAGAAACAAATTGAATGAGAATGGAGATGTAATAAAAAATAAAGAAAGATTATCTTGCAAAGGGTATGCACAAGAAGAAGGGATTGACTATGGAGAAAATGTTGCACCCATTGCTAGACTTGAAGGAGTAAGAATATTACTTACATATGCAACATATAAAGGATTCAAGGATTAGATGGATGTTAATTCTGCATTTTTGAATGGAATACTGGAAGAAGACGTATACATTGAACAACCTGAAGGATTTGTTGATCCTGATCAGACAAAGATGGTATGTAAGTTACACAAAGCATTATATGGTTTGAAACAAGCACCAAGAGCATGGTATGAAAGACTACAATCCTATCTTATAAGTATTGGATTTATTAGAGCAAGTGATAACAACAAATTATTTTTGAAAGGAGGAAATGATGATAAGACCCTTATTTCTGAAATATATGTTGATGATATTATATTTGGAGGTAATGATAATCTATGCACTTAATTTGTTTATGAGATGAGGAAAGAATTTGAAATGTCAATGTTTTGAGAGATCAAATTTTTTCTTGGATTGCAAATTTTACAATAGACATTCAGAATGGAAGAGTCAAAACCAGTTGGAACACCTATGGTGATAGGATGCAAACTGACAAAAGAAGATAAGACACCTGAGGTAAATCAAACTTTATATAGATCTGTGATTGGAAAGTTGATGTATGTTGTACACACACGACCAAATATAGCACACATAGTTGGAATTGATGCAAGATTTTCTGCTAATCCCAGAGAATCACATATGACTGCTATAAATGTTTTTTAGATATCTGAAGAATATTGAGGATTATGGACTATGGTACAAAAGGGAAGGAAAGTTTGAATTGAAATTTTATACTGATGTTGATTGGGTAGGGAACATTGATGATAGAAAGAGAACTATTGGTGGAGCATTCTTTCTTAGAGAAAGATTAGTTACTTGGATAAGTAAAAAGAAAGGGTGCATATCTCAATCAATTGCAAAAATAGAATATGTTGTTGTTGCTACAAATTATTCAAACATAGCATGAATAAAATAACTGTTGAAAGGCATGAATGAAGAGATCACTGACCCAATGATAATTTATTGTCATAATACAAGTGCTATAAATATTTCAAAGAATCTTGTGATGCATGCAAAGTCAAAGCACATATCTATCAAATATCACTACTTGAGGGAACAAGTACAAGATAAACAAGTGATACTAGAATATGTACAATAAAAAGAACAACTTGTAGACATATTCACCAAACCATTAGCAAAGGATACATTTGAGTACTTGAGAGGTAAACTAGGGGTTTGTCCCTTGTCTAGTGGTCACTAAGCTGACTAGGAGGTTGCATCAACCTACACATAATTAGAAGATTTGACATGTTTATGAAAAGATGAACTGGACTGACACAGACATATCAGTACACTGCAAGGTACTTATTTTACTGCACTGAATACCAGAGATATTTTTGGCTATTGAAGAGTTGTATACTTATTTTTGGAATATCTGTAAAGGGAGAGAAGATTCGATGAAATATAAAGGGAGAGAGATTCACTACAATATCTATCCACAAAAGGGAGAAAAGAGAAAGGGAGAGAAATTTTTATCTATAGAGAGATCAGAACAAAAGAGCCAAATTTGTAGGGAGAGTTTGCATGGTGAGTTTTTAATACTGAAATAGTTTATATATTGAAGCTAGGGAGAGATTCAAAATTTTTGAGGTTGTAGAATAGAATTTTGGTATTTTCTATGATATATTTCATATTGTGTTTCCATCAATGCCAAAGGGATAGATTGATGAACTACAACTGATTGTATGTTTGAAGTCATTTGTTGATAATCAACTGAGTTACAGATGTGATAACAAACATTATCAGTTAATGTATTGTCATAGATGTCAACTTATTTGAGTATCATTATGGTGACAGACATCTTCTATAGATTGAAGAATTGGAACAAAAAAAGTTTATGTGGTCGATAAATGAAGAGTTTTGTATACACCGAGAGACAATGAACACCAAGAAAAACATAGTGTTTACCAAGCACAGTGATAACCGAGCTAGGGATCCCTAACACAAAATGGTATTGACTGAGAAATTTAATCAAACCGAGGCCAACTAGAATGCTAAGCTAGCAATTGATGATTTCTAGGTAAAAGATAATTTTTTTTATGTTGATCAAACGGTTATGAAAATTCAAGGAAGATCAAATGACATATATTGAAATGTGTTTTTAACACAACTCATGAGGATGGTTTAAGTGACAAAATCAATGATAGAGATTACGTGGAAAAATCTGAAGGATAGAAATTAAATGAGCTATGATGTCTATATAAGAGACAAGAGATTCATTTTGAAGAAAACATGATGCACACATGTGCACATGTGAATTTTATGCATGAATGATCAAATTGGTTAAAGACAGAACCAAGCATTTTCTGCAGACATCACCAAATGACAGAGGAAAGAGCATTACCGAGTAGAACATAGTATGAAGTATGAGATGAACTGAAGTGAACAAATTGATCAGAGGTATTATGTACTTAGCATAGATATGAAAATCTACAAAACAGAGTTGTATTTGAATTAGATCATTACTGTATCAATTCAACCATTGTTATAGATAAATATCTTAACTGAGTAGGATGTGAAATTCTTTATTATGACATTATAATGAATGTTGAGTGTTTTCTTGTTGACCCCATATTGAATGAATGGTCAAGAGAGAACAATTAGTTTTAAATCCTCTAACCACGTCACATTTAACAGTGTGCATTGTAACCTTTAAAAAGGTTGGATCTTCACCAAACTTACTTCAGAAGAGTAAAATATGTTGGGTTACCGGTCCCAGGTGTTTTTTCCCTTAGTAGGGTTTCCACATTAAAAATATATGTGTCAATGTGCATGAATGTTGTGGATTATTATTTTTCTTTACACTTATCTTTATTAACATTGATCGGTAATCACGGTATTAATTTACTGATACTCGGTAAACACTACTGACTAAAGTTTTGAGATAAAAAGTACATTTCACCAAGTTAAATTATATGTTTGAAATTGTTTTGATATACATCTGGAGGAATTTGGGACTATAGGATAATTGGGAGCTAACTGATTCACTTCCCCCCTCTCAGTTATACTAACAATTGATTGTGTGATGAAAACCTTTATCAACTATGCATTTATGTTCATCCTTCAACACTTGGTTATCATCACACAAATATCTTATATTGTTCATAAATTGCCCCTCATCCTAGGTTTCCAACTTGCAGTGAATAAATTCTCTAACATCATTTATATGAAGAACACTTATAGGGATGCTAATTAGGGCACCTGCTGGGTCATTTTCCATTGGCTTAAATGGATATTTCTTAAACTCCGGTTGTGGCCTCTTAGTAATATCGATTAAATTAGGAGTAGCCATCTCAAATTTTCAGACACAAAATAACATATCAGATAAATACCTCAAACAATTTAGAACTAGGGATCTTGCAAAAAAAATGTCAACAACCAATTGATTTAGTCTTCCAGATCAACACAAACAATCCCTCCTTATCACTTCCATCTCTGCAAATGACTCAAATAATGCTAATTTTTCTTGACAATCAGCTTTCAAAATGTGTAAGGTGAAAATGAAATCCAAAATGGCCTTTTTTTATCTACGTTTGCATGTATTCATTAAATCCACTTACGAATAGAGCTTACCTTTTAACCGATTGACTCAAAAACTGATTATAGATGATCAAAACACCATGTAATTTAACAAAGTTTTATACGACACTCCAAAAGACCTTATTTCATGTTAAAATGCTGATAGATCTTACCATATAGTTATAGAGGGTTTGAAGATGGATTCAGCAATACTTTCTCCCCCTAAGCCACATGAATGCTTAGGTTGATGATGAATTATCCACACCTAATGGAGATGTAGATTCCTCCAATGTCTTACTATCTTCCTTCTTCTTCCAAGTTGTGTTCATCTTTTATTGATCTCTTATACATTCACAATCTACTTCTCTTTTTGATTTCTTGACTGGTTTATCGTTTGGTTCCTTAACTTGCAATTCCTTGCTAGATGTCCAATCTTGTGACAATTAAAACATGCCATGCCATTTGATATCCATGGTCTAGAATTACCTGTTGTAGACCTCATTCTATAATTCACAACCATGTGTCCATAGTTACCATAGATTGAGCATATGCCATCTAATTGCCTCTCCACTTGGTAAGGTCTTTCCCGGTTCATAGATGACCTTTGATTGATCACTCTTGACCTCCACTCATCATCTTTATGACCATATTTGTTGTATTTTTAATAATAGCCATCAAAGGTACTAGATCTAGTATTGGATATTGATCTACAATCATGAGCAGTATGTCCATACTTATTGTAGTGTTAGCAATATCCATCAAAATTTCTAGGCTTATTTACAAACCTACTCCTACATACATTTGCAATACCTACCTTATGAAAATTGAAACATACATGTTTGTAAGCTTTCTTAGAATAATATCTTTTTGTTACCTTCAATGGAGAATTTTATTCTTTCTTGATATCCTTTGTTCCATAAGATTCACCAACTTCAAAAGTAGTATGTCTGGTGTATCCAAGATCTATGGTATCTTTTCTCCTTCTTTGATTCTTTAGATGTTTATCAAGTTTTGTAGTACTCCCATTGAATTTATTCAGTAGATCATTAGCAATCTTCAACTCTCATTTCAATTTCTCATTCAAATTTATTATATTTTCATTCCCCCTTATGGATTTTACATTTTATTCATTTGTATCATGCAGATGTTCATGCAATGTGCTAACTTCTTGTCTTGTCTTGAAATTTTCATCCTCTAAAACTTTTAGTGCTTCATCCTTTTCCTTTAGGGAATCTTCTAAAACCTTCCTTGCATCCTCTATAGATCTTCTTGCTTCTGACTCTTCACACATTCTGATTGATTGGTCTTCAATCTCTCTCTTAAGGGTTTTCTTGTCTTTGTGCAATTTTTCATTCTCCATAGCCATGGCTTCTAGGGATGCATCAGATTCCTTAGATCCACTTTGTTCAGAAAATTGGTCAATGTAATCTTGAATCTCATTCAATTTTTCAACTTGATATTTTCTTTTAGCTCTTGACTACTTCAGTTGCTTCTTCAATTCCTCAATGATCATTTCAGCTTCTTTGATTTGTCTCTTGTGCATCAACAAACCCTCCATATTTTACTTAAGGATCTTACCCAAGTTGTTAGGATTCTTCAAGGGAACTAGGCTTTGATACCAATTTTTAGTATTTAAAGGCACGGGAGGGGTGAATCAGTGCAACCACAATTCTAAAACACTTTTCAAATAGCTTCCACAATAATCAACATGCAAAAGAAAATACCACATAGAAACTTAGCAGAAATAAAATTCACACGAAGTAGAATCATAACAAAATAATTTTCTCATGGAAACCCTTGTTAGAGGGAGAAAACCATGTGTGATATGATACCCACAAATTTCACTAGTGCACTAAAGAAATCTACTATGTTAGGAGCAACTACAAACACCATGTTCAGGGTATACCTAGTTAAGAGTATCTTTAGCCCAGTTAAAAGATAATAAAAGTATTGTTAATAACTATCCTATTAAAGGATTTCAAAATAATTCTAAGAGTCACCTTGTTAGAGGATTTATACTTTAGGGCCAATTAGATATCCTACTCACCCTATTAGTAGTGACCTTATTAAAGGATTTAACCTGCAAACTTGTTAGGGCTTAACTTGAGATAGACCCAAAGAGTGAATGATCTGATTATGACACTTCCTGACTAATAGATCCACTTCAATTCTGATCACAACACCTCCTTAAGCATCCAATAGCTTCACACAATCACAATCACCTATCGCAGTGCATCAACTCTCCAACAACAACCCTAAACCTCAATTCCATTCTTCTTTTATAATAAATTTTTCCAAGTGGCCTTTTCCAATAAATGTTTTACCCACCAACATAAAAATAAAATTTGATCATGCCAAAATGAATTGGTCAACTTAATAAAGTCATCACAAAATTAATCAATTCATAAATAAAATATTTATTAACCCTAACTTGACCGGTTGGCTGTACTAACCAAACTCACTTTTCTTGGCTCCAATTCTTCTTGCTAGTGTTGCTTCAATCTTCAATAACTTGCTCAATTCTCCAATCTAATTGATGTGATCGTAGATATAGCTAGATATTCCTATGTAGATGATAAATCATGAATATATAGATTAACTCAATCTTCAACTCCAAATCTAGTTTCATGTACCTTGCATATTATATTTTTCTCAGTTGACGGAATACTTAGTCAATCTGCCAATTTGATCCTTCAACACCATTGGTAGAAAAGATCATATGCCTCCAATAGATCATGTTTCCAACAATAAAAATACCATAGTAAAATCACATGATAAAAACTCATATCATCTTCATCAAATGCCAACAGTGAGCATATAGATGCTTTTAGGGATGTCTGTAGTTGACTTATGTCAATTTATAGAGGTTAGTATTATGATTTGACTGAGTTATGGATGTTTGATCAGAGACTATTATTTTGGTTTCTCAAAGAGACAATGTAACTATTTTTGGTTTGGTGTGGATCAATTATTCAATATTTTTGGTTGCTGATCTAGTGGTGTATTTAGGACATGGATCTGTGTCCTCATCTTGATTAGTTCATGATTTGAAGGATCACAAGATATTTTTCTTGAGTGACAGAGGTTCCTGTTGGTGTTCCTAATGAACAGTGCAGAGTTGATTTGAATTTTGAGATAGAGTTGTTTTGGTTGTTACTATGGCATTTCATGGTTCTTGCTGATGTTTCTAGATCATATTCTATTTGGGTTGTTGATCATATTGATTGGTGTGATTTAATTTAGTGATTTTCTTGAGGCATGCTGGTGTTCTTCATTATTCTTGGATGACATGATTGTGTAGCATGTTGTGAGTATTGAGGCATGATTTTTGGAGTTGTAGCAGTTTGAGGATGAAGATTTGGATTTTTTTGTGTCTTAGCCAACAATATTTGGATTGCATTGTATTTGATTAAATATTTGTAATTAGGTGTTTGACTGACCTTGAAGAAATAAGGTTGATAGACTATACAAATGTAAAGATGCAATATCCTTTTTTTGATCAAATCATGCATGTATGGGTGTATGAGAAAATTTGTGAAGAGGTGTGGGTGGAATCTACAATTGTGGTAGAGATATGATGTATTATGTGATTTATTATAACTGTATAGGTATAATGAAGATGCTAACTGTCAGCTCATGGTTTTTTGATTGTTGTCCACTGTGGATTGTTGTCCACTTAGGATTGTAGCCCTCATTATATTTATTTGGGTTGTGTACCCCATTTATATTTGAGGAGTGAGCTCTAGGTAATGTTCCTAAATGCATGTGTATTCCCCTTGTAATACCTTTAACCTAGCATAGTGCTTTTATCAGAGTACATAATCTTGTGGGTTTGATCCCCACCATGGTTTTTCCCCTAATTGGGTTTCCACATCAAAAAATTTGGTGTTATGTGATGACTGATGTGTTGTGATCTTTGTTTTAATGTTCATCATTTACATCTGAGATTTAAGGTTATGGTTTTGAGATTTGGGACACAACTAATTCACCCCCCCTCTCAGTTGTGTCCATTATCTTGTTTCTATCACAAGTTTGGATAAATTAATGTATTTTCAAATTCTTTTATGATGGAGGATGATGATGATTGACCTTTTCCTCATATTGGAGCTTTTTTGGAGTTGTTTAAGGGGCTCAATTTTAGGATTTCTTGTTGAATTAGACCAAGCAGAATAAGTCCCTATTTCCATGCAAATACTTTTAGAAGGCATATGTTTTGTAAAGCTTCATTATTAAAGCTTTCTATTAGCATTCTTCTATTGAAGACAATGATTCAATTATGTATTTTCATTGATGTTACACATATATTTACACTTATGTAGTGATGTTACACAAATTTCTACATTCAGACTGAGCACAATTGGTGAATAGAATGAGTTATTTTAGTGTTGACCGAGTTCATTCGGGCATTGAAGAAGTTCAATGTCGACCGAGTCACTCGGGCATTTCAGTCATGGTCGGGCATTTAGTGGTAGCCGACTAATAGTGATTTATATTCTATAATTAATTGGTTATATGAGGCCGACTGAATTGTGTTTTATTATTTAGAAGTATATTCAAGTCAACTTGACAGGGCTTACCATATATATGAAAGGTCAAGTTTGGATAGAATGTGTGGAAGAAGTGTGGAATTCTATGATATGAAGAGTGAAGGCAAAATCAGATAGGATTCTAATTGAGTATAGATCACTCAAAGATGCAATAGAACATATGATCAAAAAGGATCTAGTCATAATCAGAACAAAGATCTGAATCAGCAAAGACAATTGCTTACACATACAGTTCAATTCATTGTTGATCTCTAACTATTGTAGCAGTGATCTAAAATATCTTAACAGAGTAGACTTAACAGTCTTTTTGTAAATCCTCTCACAAGGTAGCATTTCTATTTTGAAGTGTTGAAGACCTCTAACAAGGGCACTTCTCACAGGGTGATTAAATCCTTTAACAAGGTCACACCTAATAGTGTGTTATTGTAACCTTTAACAGGGTTGGCTCCTAGCAAGGCTCACTTCAGAAGAGTGAAAAATAGTAACAAGTTACATTGGTGGTTTTTCCCATATTGGATTTCCACATTAAATCTTTGTGTCACCTGTGTATATGTTATTTATTTTATGCTTTATGTTTCTACACTTAATCTCTAAAGTATAATTACATTGGATATTACAAAGATTTCTTTGACACCCGAGTTACAGAAGAATATCTTAGTTAACCGAGTAACAATGTTAAAGTATTTAAGACATCTAAGGGACAAAAGATTTGTTTTGGAGTAACTGATTCATCCCTCCCCTCTGTGTTACTTATCTAATTTCAAATAATTGGTATTAGAGCTCCAAGTGCTTTCAGAGAAGGTTTCAAGGCCTAAGCTAAAGATCATAGATGTCTTACAAAAGGGAGATCCCAAAGCCAAACAAAGACAATTTCCTAGCATGACAGGAGTTGATGAAGCTACATCTATCTACTATTGGAGATGTTGGTTTGCAATTTTTGGAAAGAAAATATGTGGAACCAATAGGGACTATGTCTATGGAATAGATGATGGAACGAAATCTTCATAACATAATGATGATTGATATAGCTTCTTCACTTAGCTACTCAGAATTTGATGAAGTCAAGGACTACCCTAGAGCCTATGATATGTGGAAGAAATTATAGGAAATTCATGGAGGAGATGCAAATGTAAAGAGAGCCAAAGAAGAAAGTCTAAGAGGAAAATTTGACCAAATGAAAATGAAAGGAGAATACATTGCAACGTACAGTGAAAGAATCAAGAAGATTGTGAGTGCCATCAGAGCTGCAGGTGGAATAATTGAAGATACAATAGTGGTCAGCAAGGTACTAAGAACTTTACTTCCTATATATGCTATTATACTTTCAGCTAATCAAGAGATGAGGTGCAATAAAGATATAAGTCTAGATACATTAGTAGGAAGGCTTACAACTTTTGAGCTGGACAATTTTGACAATTACTCTCCTAGCTCTAGCAATCTTGAGTCTGCATTCAAACTGAAATTGAACCTTGGTAAGAAGGATAGATACTCAAAAGGGAAGCAGATTGAAAGTGACAGTGATGATGAATCTGATGATGAAGATCTTGACATCATTGAAGCATTACTTCCAAGAAGAGCCACAAAAGGAAAATACAGAGGAAAGATAACATTGATTTGTTTCTCATGTAATGAGGTTGGTCACATTGCTGCAAAGTGTCCAAACAAAGAAGACAAAGATGAGAAAAAGTTCAACAAATTCAAAGGAAAGAAAGATTTTAAGAACTACAAAAGCTACAAGAATAAAGGTAAGAAATATTTTTATATTGCTAAAGATTCTGACAGTGATGAAGAAGAAGAAATGGTTTATATTGATATTAAGGATGACACATATGAAGAAGATGAAAAGACAACTCTTTTCTCACACATCAATAAAAATGACACATGGATAATTGATAGTGGTTGTTCTCATCACATGACTGGTGATAAGACAAAGTTTGAACATCTTGAACACTATGATGGTGGGAGTGTCAGTTTTGGGAATGATGAACCTTGCCCTATAAGAGGAAAAGGTTGCATTATTCTGACAGAAGGAATCAAATATGATAATGCTTATTGTGTTGAAGGATTGAGGAGAAATCTACTCAGTGTATCACAACTGAATAACATTGGCTTCAAGTTAGAATTCATGAATGGTAAGGCCAAGCTCTTGGATGGTAAAGGGAACCTAGTTGAAACTGGCAGACAAACAAAAGGTAATCTATTCTATCTTGATTTCAATAAAGGTTCATGCTTTATTGCACAAGTAGAAGAAAGATAGTTATGGCATAAAAGGTTGTGTCATGTAAACTTTGATAATCTAGTAAACATAAGAAAGAACAAGAGAGTGAGAGTTATTCCTATTCTGGAGAAACCCGAGTTAGAAATATGCAAAAAAATTCAAATTGGAAAGATGAGCAAGACAAGTTTCAAAAGAAATAATTTAAATAATGATGAAGTATTGGAATTGGTACATACTAACCTATGTGGGCCGATTGGAACAACAAGCTATACTGGAGAAAAGTATTTTATTCTATTTGTTGATGATCATTCCAGAATGATGACTGTCATGCTTCTCAGAGAGAAATCAGAAGATTTTTAGAAATTCAAATGGTATCTTGCAAGAGTTGAAAAGGAAATAGGAAAGAAACTAAAATGCATAAGATCTGACAGAGGAGGAGAATTCATTTCTAATGAGTTCAATGAATGTTGTAATGAGAGAGGAATCAAAAGATAGGTATCTACCCCTAGTACACCACAACAAAATGGAATAGCCAAAAGAAGAAATAGATCCATCATGGATTGTAACAGAACCCTAATGATTGAAAAAAATGTTTCTACCAAATACTGGAAAGAGGCCATCAAAACTACAATGTTCACCTTTAACATCTTGAACACTATGATGGTGGGAGTGTCAGTTTTGGGAATGATGAACCTTGCCTTGTAACAGGAAAAGGTTGCATTATTTTGACAAAAGGAATCAAATGTGACAATGCTTATTGGGTTGAAGGATTGAGGAGAAATCTACTCAGTGTATCACAACTGAACAACATTTTCTTCAAGGTAGAATTCATGAATGGTAAGGCCAAGCTCCTGGATGGTAAAGGGAACCTAGTCGGAACTAGTAGACAAAACAAAAGGTAATCTATTATATATTGATCTCACTAAAGGTTCATGCTTTATTGCACAAGTAGAAGAAAGCTAGTTATGGCATAAAAGGTTGTGTCATGTAATCTTTGATAATCTAGTAAAAATAAGAAAGAACAAGAGAGTCAGAGCTATTCCTATTCTGAAGAAACCCAAGTTAGCAATATGCAAAAAATGTCAAATTGGAAAGATGAGCAAGACAAGTTTCAAAAGAAAGAATTACAATAATGACGAAGTATTGGAATTGGTACATACTGACCTATGTGGACCGATTGGAACAACAAGCTATACTGGAGAAAAGTATTTTATTCAATTTTTTGATGATCATTCCAGAATGATGATTGTCATGTTTCTCAGAGAGAAATCATAAGCTTTTCAGAAATTCAAATGGTATCTTGCAAGAGTTGAAAAGGAAACAGGAAAGAAACTAAAATGCCTAAGATCTGACAGAGGAGGACAATTCATTTCTAATGAGTTCAATGAATTCTATAATGAGAGAGGAATCAAAAGGCAAGTATTTGCCCCTGGTACACCATAGAAAAATGGAATAGCGGAAAGAAGAAATAGATCCATCATGGATTATGCCAGAACCCTAATGATTGAAAAGAACGTTGCTGCCAAATACTGGAAGGAGGCCATCAACACTACAGTGTTCACCTTGAACCGATTTCAACTAAAGAAAGGTAGTAACTAGACACCTTTTGAATTATGGTATGGCTATAAACCTAATGTTCATTATTTAAAAGTATTTGGAAGTAGATGTTACATCTTGAAGGAAGCAAGAAATGGAAAACTAGATGCAAAAAATGATGAAGGAATACTCCTAGGTTACTCATGTAAAAGAAAAGAATACAAATGTCTAAATCTTACTACTCATAAAGTCATAGAAAGTGTACATGTCAAGATTGATGATTTTGCAGAAAAATGTGAAGAAAAGAGCAGTAAAGAGCTTGAAGACTACAGGAAATTTGTGTATCATGAACCCAATACTACACCTATGACTTAAGCAATGGTGATTGGACAAAAAAATTGTCGACCACTAAATATACTAGCACAAACTCTACAACCTGAGTTGCAAACTGTGCAACCTGAGTTGCTAGTAGAAGAAATTGAGTCAAAGACAGAGGGAACTGAGTCACAAATAGAGGAACCCAAGTCACAGATAGTGGAACACGAACATCAGACAAAGGAAAAGAAAGAATGTTTGAGAATGACAGACCTATTGGATCAAGTATAGAATCTAGACTGAAGGATCTAGTACTTTCAGAATATGTTAAAAGGAATCATGCACCTGAGAAGATAATTGGAGATCAAACAGAAGGTGTAATGAAAAGGAACAAACTCAAAGGTACATGCTTACTAAGTGAATTTGAACCTAGAAATGTTAAAGATATATTAAATGATGAAAGTTGGATAGAAGAAATGAATGAAGAAATTGAGAAGATTGGGAAGAACAAAACTTGGACTCTTGTACCGAGGCCAAAGGAAAAGAATGTGATTGGAACCAAGTGGGTTTTTAGAAATAAGATGAATGAAAATGGTAAATTTTCTAGAAAGAAGACCAGAATAGTTTGTAAAGGATATGCTCAAGAAGAGGGTATTGACTATGGAGAAACTCTCTTGTTGCAAGACTTGAAGGAGTCAAAAATCTTTTGGCATGTGTTGCACATAAAGGATACAATGTATGTCAAATGGATGTGAAATCTACATTTATGAATGGAATCCTAGAAGAAGTCTACATTGAAAAACCTGAATGATTTGTTGATCCTAGTAGAAGGAACATGGTTTGCAAGATGCACAAAGAATTGTATGGACTGAAGCAAGCGCCCAGAGCCTGGTATGAAATAATGCATAGCTATCTAGTAAGTATTGGATTTCAGAGAACTGATGATAACATTAGCTTGTACATCAAAGAAGGACCACAGAACAAAATACTGTTAGCAAAGATATCTTTTAATGACATATTATTCACTGGTTATGATGACCTATGCAAAGCATTCTCTGTAGCTATGAGTAAATAATTTGAGATGTCTATGTTTAGCGAGATCAAATTCTTTGTTGGATTACAAGTACATCAAATGAAGGATGGTATCTACATTACTCAATCAAAATATATCAAGGAGATACTAAATAAATTTGGTATGGAAGATTCCAAACCTATTGGAACACCCATGTGTACTAGATAGAAATTGTCTAAGGATGATGATTCAAAAGAGGTAGATAAGACCAACTACAGATCCATGATTGGAAAATTGCAATATGTTGTTCACACTAGACTTGATATTGCATTGGCAGTTGGTTTTGTTGCAAGATTTTCAGCTAATCCCAGAGATAATCGCCTAATGGCAATCAAAAGAATTCTGAGATATCTGAAGGGTACTGAAGGCTAATGTTTATGGTATAAGAAAGGTGGAAACTTTGATTTAAAGGCATTCATGGATGCTGATTGGGATGGAAGTATCGATGTCAAGAAAATCACCAGTGGTGGAGCTTTCTTTCTTGGAAAGAGGTTAGTGTCTTGGACTAGCAAGAAATAGAATTGTATCTCGTAGTCTACAACAGAGGCAGAATATGTTTCTGCAATAGTGAAATGTTCTAACATCATATAAATCAAATAATTGTTGTCAAGAATGAAGGAAGAAGTAAAAGAATCAGTTATTATCTACTGTGACAACACCAGTGCCATTAACATTTCAAAGAATCCTGTGATGCACACCAAAACCAAGCATATAGCAATAAAGTATCATTTTTTGAGGGAATTGGTGCAAAATAAAGAAGTAAGGTTGGAATATGTTAATATGAAATAACAAGTTGTAGACATATTCACCAAACCTTTACCTAAGGATGCATTCTTGTATCTTAGATGAAAGCTAGGGTGCTTCCCCTAACTGAAGCTCACTAAAATATAGTTTAGTGATGCACCAATCTGAGTGACAGTGAAGATCTATCAGTTGATGCAGGTGCATCAGAGCACATTGAAGATGAATTAGTACACTCAGGTACATTACAATTACAAAGTGAGATAGTACTGATTATTGGTATTTGTGGAGATGGTGTCTTTGGCATTTGTTGTCAAAGAGGGAGAGTTTTCTATAATACATAAGAATAAGAATAAGAGGGAGAGTTTGCTATAATACAGAAGATAATACAGTAAGAGGGAGATTTTGATGTCAGAGGGAGTTTTTAGATGAGAATCAAAATGAAGCAAAATACATTAATGAAAATTTTCTATTGCTCTACAATTATTTGTATTATGACATGTTGTGTTGCCATCAATGCCAAAGAGGGAGATTGTTGAAGACAATTATTCAATTGTGTATTGTCATTGATGTTACACATGTATTTATACTTATGTAGTGATGTTATACAAATGTCTAAATTTAGATCGAGCACAATTGGTGAATAGAATGAGTTATTTTGGTGTTGACCAAGTTTAGTTGGGCATTGAAGAAGTTCAGTGTTGACCGATTCACTTGGGCATTTTAGTCATGGTCGGGCATTCAGTGACACCCAACTAACAATGATTTATATTCTATAATTAATTGGTTATATGAGGCCAAATGAATTGTGTTTTATTATTTAGAAGTATATTCAAGTCAACTTGAGAGGGCTTACCATATATATGAAAGTTCAAGTTTGGATTGAATGTGTGGAAGAAGAAGAGTAAAAAGCAGAAGTGTGGAATTATGTGATATGAAGAGTGAAGGCAAAATCAAATAGGATTCTGATTGAGTATAGATCACTCAGAGCTACAATAGAACATCTGATTAGCAAGGATCTAGTCATAATCAGAATAGAGATCTAAATTAGCAAACACAGTTGCTTACACATACAGGTCAATTCATTGTCACTCTCTAACAATTGTAGCAGTGATCTAAAATCTCTTAACAGAGAGGACTTAACAGTCTTTTTGTAAATCCTCTCACAAGGTAGCATTTCTATGTTGAATTGTTGAAGACCTCTAACAAGGCCACTCCTCAAAGGGTGATTAAATCCTTGAATAAGGTCACACCTAACAGTGTGTTATTGTAACCTTTAACAAGGTTGGCTCCTAACAGGGCTCACTTCAGAAGAGTGAAAAATAGTAACTAGATACATTGGTGGTTTTTCCCATATTGGGATTCCATGTTAAATCTTGGTGTCACCTTTGTATATGTTATTTGTTTTATGCTTTATGTTTCTGCATTTAATCTCTAAAGTATAATTGCATTGGATATTACAAAGATTGCTTTGACACTCGAGTTACAGAAGAATATTTTAATTAAGCGAGTAGCAGCGCTAAAGTATTTAAGACATCTAAGGGACAAAGGATTTGTTTTGGAGTAACTGATTCACCCCTCCCCTCTCAGTTACTTATCTCATTTCCAACATCTTCATGTTGTATTGTAACCCATTGCAGGTTATTTTAGGTGGATTTTGTTTTTGTAACTCATTTGCAGGCTTGTATGCAGTTGTAGCTCGATATCTTTGGATCAATAAGACAAGCCTTGTTAGCCTTCTTAGTTTACTCATTTTTTTGTGAAGTTATAAATGAGTGGAATGAGATTTTATGACATTGATATGTCCTTGATTTTATGCTTTATTTCCAGTTCACCTTCATGACAAAATATGTACATGTGCAGGTCATTGTTTGTGTTATAAGGGTATAAATATTTTAGTTGTGGAAAGATATCTAATTTTCCTTCTAAAACATTTAGGTACCCCAACTTTAGACTAAAATACCCATGCACAAGCGTATGAAATTGAGTTGTGTTTAAGTTATTTAATCTTTTGAGAATATTGTATATGCCAAACAACTTTGCAAGTCTCAAAAATCATTTGGTGCATCACCCTTAGGAGTTATTCTACATTTTATGTTTCTTTCTAATCCTTTCCCTTTAAAAAGATTATTTTAGGTGAAGTATCTAGAGGAGCCCGACCTTCTCCAGAGGTTCAATTCTATTTTTGGCCACCATAACCAAGAAGTTTTCCCATGTATTACAAGGTTACTAATTTGATAGCTTAGCGCATGGTGTAAACTTGTGTGATAATAGTTTTTAGCACACCTAATGGGAATACAAGACTAATTTTTAGTCCATTCATATAATTTATTTGTTGCTGTTTAGTGTGGACAATAATAGTTTCTTCCTTTAGAGGCACATATTCCACACACCTGATGAATCTAAGAAAGCATCTACTGGTTTCAAGTAGATGAAGTGCTAGTATGTGGAGAAAAAAGTTTTTTTTTCTAGTTTTTAGTGATTTTAGTGAATTTTCAGATTATATGAATGCTTTATGATGTCTTGTTTCTAAGGAAATATTCCTTATCATCCACCATATCAGTTAAGTGCTACTCATATATGCCCTCATTATACGTATTCTACTAAGAATGCAACTAGTTTTATTCACAATAACCCTGTAGCAACAAATAGCCAACAAGTTCCACATGTTTACTACCCACTCACCCCCATTTAACCTTCTTGGAAACACACCCACACTTACAACCATTTTTAGGGAGGTTTTTTAATGCCAAGTTAGCAGTAATGCCTTCCTAATAATCTTCTAAGTAATGAAAAAGTGGAGATTACAAGCATTAAAAATGTATTACTTAATCTCACAAGACTGTTGAATGAAATCAAGAGAGAGCATGAGTATCATTTGTACCAGGAGGAGATTACTTTTTAGGCTCACTATTCTTAGCAAGAGATATAGGACCAAGTAAGGTATGAGGAGGATCAAATAAAGATAGTGCTTTATCAAGTATACAAGCCACAAACCCAAGAAACTATTAGATTTCCAAACCCATTATTTGAAGAAGGAGCTCTGATATTCAATACACTTAGCTTCAAAGAAGATTATTCTTCTTTTGAAAAGGAATCATCCTCTAAATTTAACATTCTACATTTTAGGAGTAATCATCCTTTCCAAGAGCCTATACTTGAGAAAAATCAATCCATTTGTTGGGATAATGGAAATGATGTGTACTGAGAGGGGAGGTGTAAATCGGTACCCTTAAAAACTTTTAATCAATTCTTTGTAACCACTATTCTGTATTAACCGACTGAGTAGATTGGATTCACCAAACATATAGTATCACTTCTGAAATGTAAATGCATGCAAAGTAATCAATACACATACATGAAATTAAGTACTCATGACACTACTATTTTGGTATCATAGAAAACCCTTGTCAGAAGGTAAAAACTGCAGTGGGGATGAGACCCACAAAACTTCACTACTACAGTAAATAAAGTAGCGTGTTAAAGCTTCCAAAGAATGATCAATTCTAATGATCTTACCCTGTTAGGAGTAATGATGAGATCGATTAGATCTACCTCGTGTGAGGATTTTTTAGCACAAAGTATGTGTGCACTTGGCTAAGAGATTTATAATAAGACGGTTAAGTCTACTCTATTAAGAGATTTTGGGGGTCTATTACAATTGTTAGAGAGTAACAAAAATTTGATATGAAACATATACAATCTCAATATTACAAATGATAGGACCTAATTAGGACTTCAAAATTACATCCTTATCCTAAGATCAATGGTGTACATAATTTACCTTGATCATCTAACATAGGAGACATAAAAAATTAATGTTGTATATCCATAATCAATGTTCTCCTCGATCGTGTAAACCATTATCTAGGTCGGAAAAAAAGTTGTTACATAGAATGATGTGCCATAACAAACTTTTATGTGGCCTCTATTCCACTCAGTTATTGTTGTCTCTCGGTGCTCAATGTAGTCTTTGTATCTCAGTGTTGTCTACTGCTTGGTAAAGTCTGTCAATTTGGGTATCACTATACTCGGTTAACTCTAGGCGTGATCAATGCTCTTGGTTAACTCTGCACTTTGGTGAATATATCAATTGTCCTGATGTGACTTTGTCACCATTTGTCCATTATGTCTACTTGATAACTAATGACAACTTCAATGCGCAATGGGAGTAACATTCTCCCCCTTTGGCATTAGTATCACAAAAATTATTATTGTTAATAATATTAATTATACATAGTGACTCCCCATTTGTACATTCTTGGTATATGTATATGAACTTGATAGATACTCTTTGAGGTGTGTTTACACAAGCCTACTCCTAGGACACTACTTGTTCCTAGTCTTCACAAGATCATATCCTTTCTCCTAGGATCTGCCAAGCTCTAGCTTAATTATCCTAGAACCTCTCCAACTCCACTCTATGAGTTGGATTATTTTTTGCTTCACCTTGAGGTAACTATCAACCAAATGCTCTTCAAGTCCCTACTCCTTCTTGGATGTCTCCAAGTGCAATTTCATCTTCATCTCTTCACAAGTGCTGCAGGGGGTGAAATTATTGCTAAGACAACTTATTTCCTCCCATATGATCCCTTTGGAATAGGTCATCAATGGTTTCTCAATCGATCTCAAGACTATCAATGAAATTGGTCTTGTAGGCCTAATAGGTCAATTAGCCCTAATCAGTGGGTTTTTCTCACTTCTCTCTCAAAAATCCCAAACAACCCCCCAAAAAAAATTGATATTCAAACACCCTTTTTCAAGAAACAAAGGATTTTTTTGTTCTTAGGGTTCTAGGGCCTCCGTACAGTAGGTTCCTAGAATTCAGGGCTTATAGGTCAAATAAGGCTATTTTTGTGCAGTCTTTTGATTTCTGCTTGGAAATATATCTTAATGGATTGGTCAATTCCTAATCCTCTCAAGAGGTATCTATAAGACCTCTATACTTGCGAAACCATGCTTAGTTTCATGTTCCCAATCTTTCCCCTGCAATTACACACCATTAGTCCACTGTCATGCACCTAATCAGGTACACTAAACTCACCTAGGGCATGACTTTAAAATGAGCTAGCTTTCTCTTGTGAGCTCTTCCTTCCATATTTACACTTTACAATGGATTCCCTTCCATATCCCTCTAATCCATGATTATTTTCATGGTGGAGAGCTATGAGGGAGCCATTTTGCCTAAAACTGCTAAAATAACACCAACAACTATACTCCTAACAAAATAATTTGTAAGAATAAAAATGAACTCAAAACAACTTCACAACTGAACAAAATTTTCTTAAAAATATCTCTATCATACTAATACAACACTGGATCACTTATTTCAATCCATCTACTAACTCACAAACTCAAAACAAATCGGCTGTATGCAAAAACCAGAACTCAGAGATTCTCCTTCACATTCAAATCAATCATTACATCAATATACCTAGAGAAATGGGATCCTCCATGTCTAAATATTCCTTCCCCATGATTATAGGTCATTACATTAACTACCCACCATCATTCTACAAAGAGAATCCTATTCTACTGAATGTTGTCATGCAACTTTCAAAATTTGCAAATGTTGTCATGCAACTTTCAAAATTTGCAAATGTTGTCATGCAACATTTTGACAACTTTGACAAATTTGCATAAAAAAAACTCCAATGACCTATAATCAACCTATAATGATGTAAAAAAAATCCTAGAGGCCCTTTTAGGAACATTTATAGCCTATCCTAAGCCTTGAAGGCTTTTGGACCCATTTTCCCATTTTAGGCTTAATCTAGCACTAACTACTAACAAAGCATTAAACATCTAGGTTGGATTGAACCTAGTAAAATCCACCTATGAACACACTTGAAAGACCTTATAAGGTAAAAAAAACTCTAATGAATTGGTTAAGGTCAGTACAATCCAAAACTAAAACTAGATTAGGGATTAGCCTAGGTGCTCCTACACCATCCTCCCCAAATGAAAAGATTTCAATCCATCCTTGGATTGAGTAAGTTGGAATCCATGCCCAAATTATTGAACTCTTTCTCCTTCATCCAAGTGTCCTCTTCATCTCCTTGTCTATGCCATTTTATTAGGCGTTCATAGTATGTCCTCTGTCTAGTCTTCTTGTAGGCCCTTGAGTCAAGTATCTTCTCTGCTCTCTTAAGTGGTGTAGGGTTCAAATTCAAGTCTTCTACTTCTTGTATAACCTCAGTAAGGCTATGGTCTAGATCTAGAGTATGCCCCTTGTAGAGGACCAAATCTGCAATATTGAAGATTAGAGACAAACCAATATCCTCAAGGAGCTCTACCTTGTAGGCATTGTTGCCATAATTGGCTAGAATAGTATGTAACACCCCAAAATTGACATCTTGCAACCCTAACCAATTTTGTTGCATTTTTCACTCTTCTAGATCATCAAAGTCCTATTGTACTAGGCAATTTTGAGTTTTAACTGACTCTACTCGACCTAAGTGTCAAATGTAGAAAATCCTAAATCTACATTAATCATACATTATATTTAATTCCTAAATATCTATT
>MU223539.1:1916050-1943947 GCA_018584345.1 Thuja plicata
ACTAAGCTGGTGAAGTGTGACTTGAAGTTTGTTAGTACACTATCCACATGTTCAATAGTTTGAACTTTTGCAACTTTCTTATCATTAGGAACTAACTCATTCAGAATGTTTATTGATTCAATAAAGCATGGGTTCCTCATTTTCCTTTGCCTTTTCCATGGAAAGGACGCTGATCTTAATGAGGTCTTCTTCTTCCCATGTATCAAAGCTTGCTGAATTAGGAGTTAACCTTGACAACAATGAGGTGGATGGTGATAGAATAGTGTTATGACTTGTGTCTACACATTCACTTTTGATATGTACCTCTTTAATTGGTGACTCATCAGCTTGAGTGTCTTTTTCCTTATCCAAATCTATTGGATCTATCAAAGGAACTTCATTCTGTTGTAAAGACATATCATCATTGTTCATGTCCTTGGTGTTATCAAGGGCTTCATCAACTTTATCCATATCATTATCTGAAGATGTCATAGAAATCTTTACATCATCAATCAGTATAGTGTCCTCTGTGTCTTTGGTTTTCTCAGTAGTTATTTTCACTATGGGTGCAAAGACCTGTGGACCTGTCATGGGCGCAATCTGAAATACTGGAGTTGTATCTTATTTAGGAGGAGTTGGAGTAGCTTTTTTTGTAGGTGTCGTTGGTGGGTACATGTGTCTGTCTATAAATACTTGTGCAAATGCTTTTTTAGTCTCTTTTCCAACCTGTTCATATTCTTTGTTCATTATCTGTAAAGTCCTTGTTTTACTACGGAGATGAGGCTTTAAAAGATCTAGAAAAATAGCCTTCTCATCATGTGAACAATCAGGGAGAAGAGTATCCAGAGTTTCTTCTCTAATCTTCATGTCTTCTTCAATAGCATGTCTTTTCATTATTTCCAATACATTCCATAAGTCATCTGGTATCAATGTCTTCAATTCAAGAACTAATTTATTAAACTTGATCATGTGGGATATGGCCATGTAATGTATCTCTATCTTATCAACTTCTTTATATTTGTCATAGACCTTTGAGAGTGTATCCAATCTACCTTCATTTATAATCCTATTCTTCAATATGTTCAAGCTTGGTCTGAAACCTATCTCAGGAGGTGCTTGTGTATTCTTTGTAGTGCTCCTAGTGGATCTTGAAGATGGATGACTAGTGGAAGCTTGCTTCCTTCCTCTAGGTTTCTTTCTAGGAACAGAAGGTGGAGATGTATCCAAGTCAATGGTGGTAGCAGGCATAGATGTACTCTCCTTATTTTTCTTCTATTTCTTCTTCTAACATTCATCAGTCTTCTCAATCTTAACTTTAGCAAATTTTTCTTCTTTAGCCTTATTCAAATCTTCTTGAGTGACTCCATGAGCTTTCAGTATGTTAGATGCGGTTCTGGATGCTTTCCTTTTATTAACAGCTTTTAGTTCAATGTCCACTTCATCAGTCTTTTCTCTGTATGTTCCCCACCTAGGTTCATTGGGGTCTTTAGGTGCTGATAATAAGACCTGCGCATATCCCTCTATCACATGGTCTTCAACTTCATATCCTAGTGGATGAATCCACTTAGTTCTAGGCTCAAAAGCCTCCATGAATGTGCAATCTGTTTCAGCCATAAAACAAATTGTATCCCTGTACTTGTCAACTATCTTCTCAAATAGTCTGACCCTGCTCTGCATTTTAACCCTGAATATTTTTATGTCCATATCCATTTTATCTCTTGCACTACTTTCTACTATGGCTTTGAGAGATATTTGAGTCATTGTAGGTTTGCTTTTGTCTAGATAGAGATCTGCAACCTTTCCTACTATATGATGATACAAATAGATTATTAGAGATCCAAACCTGAATGTTTTGTTTCTATCATGTTTGACAATTTTGATGTTGTCAATCAACTATCCATGCAAGACCTCACAAAGGTTGTACTGGGCGTTATCCTTTAAGTAGGGTTTCCATGAATTTCTGAAATGGCGTGACAGCTAGGGCTTCATTTCAAACTGATTAACCATTCATTCCAACTTTCAAACTGCTATGCCTTCGTACCTACATTTGTTAGTGCTCCAATGCTTTTCAATTTCTTTCTCTTTGAATGTAAATGTGAGAATGATTGAATATGAACTTCTTTTTATATGATCTGCCACATTTAATGCTTGCAACCATACATAGAGATTTTCAAACTTTGATCCCGATGCAATATAGATAATGCGTGAATACACACAACTATAATCTGAGCTTTTAACCATGAATCCAAAGGCGCATACTCTGAAGTGAGTACACCAGCCATGTAGGGGTTCAGAGCTAGAATAGCTCCCCCTAAGACCAAGAAGGTTTATTCAGGCAGAAGTAGAGGGTGCATCCACTGTAGATGCATCAACTACTTTGTCAACATCATTGTCCTTCTATACTTCAACCCAAACTTTTCTTGAATCATCATTTGCTTTGAAAAAATTGACTTCTCCTTTCTCTTCAAATAGAGACTTTTTGGGATCTTCTTGTTCCTGAGTTTTGGATCTGTAAAACCTTGTGATATGTCCAGCCTTTCCACATGTGTGATAGATGATAGGAGGTCTAATTTTTTTCTTCATCATGCTGCACTGTTTTGCTGTGTGTCCATTGTAGTTGCATATTTGACATGTAATGTTCTGTAAATTCTTTTGAGGTTGATTTCTCTGATTGTTTTGATTCATTCTTCTTTGATTTTGCTGTGACTGAGTTTTGTAATGTATAGCCCTGTGACCAAATTTATTACAAGATAAATAGTAACCTTGAAAAGGTTTTACCTTTTTGCAATCTCTTGCCAAATGCCCATGTTTATTGCATGCATAGAAAGTTCTGTTAACTTGTCTGATTTCCCCTTTTGGTGGTTTAGATATAACTTCTGTAGTATCTTCAACTTTCTTAGCTTCTGAAGATGCTTCAAGTGTTTTTTCTTTCTCTTGTGATGATTTGATTTCATCTTGTGCTGTGCTGAATCCAAGACCAGTAGTGTTCCCTTTTTTTCTTTGTGCATTGAGCTAGGATTGAATCAAATTAGAACTTGTGTGGAGTTTATCAATCTTATCCTTTGCTTCTGTTAATTTAGATTCCAACTTTTTCTTCATGTTCTCCAATTCCAATATTTTCATGTTTGCCTGTATAAGTTCATCTTCCAATTGTTTGCTTTCTTTGATCTTGTCTTCAATGGTGTTTTGGCTATATGTAAGTTGTTCCTCCAGATCTTCAAGTTTATCCTTTAGAGATTTATTCTCTTCATTAATATTTTTGACCATTTTTCCTAGATCACTTGAACAATCTTTCAGATCTTTCCTTAGCCTTTTGATAAGTATTTGAGAGCCATCATTTTTCAATCTTAATTCTTCATTTTCTTTCTCTAATCCGTCAAGATCTTCAAGAGCTGCTTCAAGATTCTTTTTCAAATGTTTTGCTTCAGCTCGGTCCATGATCTCCTCAAGTGGTTAAACTTTATTTCAGAGGACCAGAGCTCTAATACCAATTGTTAGAAACACTAAGAGGGGGGGTGAATCAGTGTTTATCAACTATTTATATTTCAGCCAATTAAACATATATCAAATGTACATTCAAAGAATCATAACACAAGATATGATTATGGAGAACCTTGATCAGAGGAAAACTCCAGTGGGGATTAGTACCCACAAAATATTGTACTAGGTATAATGAACCTGTTAAAGTTCCTTTGCCCTGTTAGAAGTAGTCTTTACAAATTGAGCACAATGACCTGGTTAAGGGTCGGACCCTGTTAGGAGTCTTTTACAAAAACCCTATTAGGGGTGTATGGCTCACTTCCTAAGCTCACTGCCCAAATAATATGAAGGCTACAACCCTCCTAATGTTGATATGCACTATATAAAAAACAAACTGCTATAGTGACACTATTGTCTGATCAGTTCTATGTATGCGTGGATGCTTTTACTCCTTTAAAAAGCTATATCTTTTGAATTCATTATATTGTCCCTCTATAACTTCTTCTTACATAATAATTGATTTCTCTTACACACTGTAACATAATAATACATTACATACTTATATCTTTACAAATGAATAGGCGCGACCCAAAACATAACACTTAGTCGACCTCTTAACAAAATATACAACTCTTCTGAACAAGTCATCTCAAGCGTGTTTACAACAACATTAATTACATCATTATAAACTTATAACTAAATGTGCTTAGCCTTAACATCACAAAATAATACGCGTTGACCAAAACAGTAGTCAGCTTCTATGCTTTGTATTCTGGATTGTTTCCTGGACTGTAGTGTACTAATCTGTCTGTAACTTTTTTGTACTGAAGTTCTGTACCTTGCGTGTTTATATATAGCATTTATATTCACCATAGAGTATATATCTAAGCACGCCTAATCTGGTGTGGTCTCTAACATGCGCACTGATGTGCTGATCTCTGTATCTGTATTTGCTCTGTATTTTGTACTTAGTCATTTTATCTTCTAAGTTATCTTTGACAAAAACTTAGTATGACTTTGTTGCCATGATTTACAACACAAAATAAGCCATGCTTCCTCAGGAAGTCAACTTGCCAACACTTAGCTCCTCCTAAATAGTCCATTAGGTCTTCTATCCTAGTAATATGAAACCTATACCTAATGGTGATTCAGTTAATAGCTTTGGGATCAGTACATATCCTCCAATTTCCTCCCTTTTTGGGTGCTAGGATATTGGGTACGACACATGGGCTTATACTCTTTCTAATGAGGCCTTGTTTTAGGAGCTCTTAGATTTTCTTGGCAAATTCCTCATTTTGTTGAGGGGTCATCTTATAGGAAGATTTTTTAGGAAGGGTAGGTCCTTGGATAAATTCAATTTTTTTACTAATAGCTCTCTTAGGGGGTAGGCTTTCTAGTTTTCCATCATTGACAATGTCTTTGTACTCTTGAAGAAACTCTTGTACTTCTTTAGAAATCTCTATCTTCTTTACTATCTTCTTTGCATCTGTTTCCTTTGGCTTCAAAACCAAAGCATATGCTACTCCCTCTTCTTCCTCTAGAGCTTCTAGGAACTCCTTCTCATTCACCAATAGGACATTAGGACCTGAATTCTTCACTTCTCCTTCTTCCAACAGTGACTAGATTTTGAAAGTCACACCATCTTTCTTGAAGGAATATGCATTCTTAGATCCATCATGCATGGATTGTCTATCAAATTGCCATTGTCTTCAAGTAAAAGGTGACATGTATCCATAGGTACGATGCCACACAATACCTTATCTTTATACCTTTCAATTGAGAAGTCCACCCATGCTTGTTCATTCACAAGGACATGTTGTCCTTTGTTCAACCAAGTAACCTTGTATGGGTTACTATGTGTAATCATCTTCATTTTTAGCTTACTAACTGCCTCCTCTGATACAATGTTATTAGTAGACCCTGAGTCCATTATGACTCTACACACCTTTCCAATCATCTTGTATTTCAATTTTAAAAGTGATATTCTCTGGTTTGGATCCTCTCTCACTGGTTCTTTGATCAGTGTTCTCCTTATCATTAGATTTTCTCCTTCCTATGATTGTAGGGGTACCTCATGGTGTTTGTTTCCACCACTAGAATCCTCTTGCACAAAGTTAACTCTCTTGTCTCCTCCTTGAGAAGTAGATCCTTTCTCTGGATACCTATAGGTAGGATGTACCATCTGATTACAGTGATAAAATTTCATTGTTGCAAAGTAGGAACCTCTTCCTTGGATATTGCCTCTTCCTCTATGGAAGCTTCCTTTGATTGAGCTTCCTTCTTGTTGTTATATCAGCTTAGCCTCTCCTTGGTTCTTGGACTCTGAACTTCTTCCACCATACCCACTTCTTTGTCCCCTGTTATCTCTTCCTCTACATTTGCCTCTAGTATTATTGGAGTCTTGTTTCTTTCTCAAATTCTCTTCCACCTTTATGGAAAGTTGGTGGCATCTTTGGACAATGGTAGGAGTAAGAAAAATTATTTCATCTTGTATAGTCCATTTAATACCATTAAGGTATCTAGATACCTTCACACTTTCCTCTTCTACAATTCTTGATCTCATGCATAGCCTTTGAAACTCTTCAGTATAAGAGCTAACATCCAAGTCTTTTTTCCTAAGACTTTTTCTCCTTTTATGAAACTAAATCTCATAGTCTTTAGGTACATGCTTCTCTATTTTGGCTACCATAGCCTTCCAAGTAGAAATGGCTCTCTTTCCTTCCTTCTCTCTCTCATCTTGTATAAACTTCCACCAAGTGAGTGCATACCCTCTTAGTCTAGCCTTTTCCACTTTCACTTCTTGTGCTTGAGTTATACCATCACATTCAAAGTGATTTTCTAGTCCTTCTATCCAATCTAGGACTATCTCTAGTTCCATAATTCCAATAAAGATAGGAACTCCTTCCAATGTATTTCCACTCATAGCCTTTAGTGCTTTCAAGAATGGTTCTTCGGTGAGGATAGGGTCAGCTTGAGGGACCTCATCATCCAAGGTGATCTCTTTACTCTTTCCTTCAACTTTATCTTTCACTTCCTTGGTCTTTTCCTCCACCTGGTCCACTTTGTGTTCTAATTGTGCCAATCTATCTCTAAGAAATCTATTCTCTTCTTATTGCTCATCCACTTTCTTTTCCAACTCTACATTTTTCACCATTCTAGACTCTCCTACTGACTGTTCTGGTTGTAACACTCACCACAAGCTAAATATTATTGGCTCTAATACAAATCTGATAGATACTCTCTGAGGTGTGCTTGCACAAGCGTATTCCTAGGACACTGCTTGTTCCTAGTCTTCACAAGATCCTATCCTTTCTCCTAGGATCTCCCAAGCTCTGGCTTAATTATCCTAGAACCCCTCCAAATCCACTCTATTATTTGGATTATTTTGTGCTTCACCTTGAGGTAACTATCAACCAAATGCTCTTCAAATCCTTACTCCTTCTTGGATGTCTCCAAGTGCAATTTCATCTCCATCTCTTCACAAGTGTTGCAGGGGTGAAATTATTGATAAGAAAACTTATTTCCTCACATATGATCCCTTAGGAATAGTTCATCAATGGTTTCTCAATCTATCTCAAGACAATCATTGAAATTGGTCTTGTAGGCCTAATAGGTTAATTAGCCCTAATCAGTGGCTTTTTCTAACTTCTCTCTCAAAAATCCCAAACAACCCCCAAAAAAACTTGATATTCAGACACCATTTTCCAAGACACAAAGTAATTTTGTAGTTTTAGGGTACTAGGGCCTCCGTACAGTAGGCTCCTAGAATTCAGAGCTAATAGGGCAAATAGGGCTATTTTTGTGCAATCTTCTAATTTCTGCTTGGAAATATATCTTAATGGATTGGCCAATGCCTAATCCTCTCAAGAGGTGTGTATAGAACTAGCTTTATACTTGTGAAACCATGCTTGGTTTCATGTTCCCAATATTTCTCCTGCAATTACACACCATTAGTCTACTGTCATGCACCTAATCGGGTACACTGAACTCGCCTAGGGCATGACTTTAAAATTAGCTAGCTTGCTTTTTTGAGATCATCCTTCCATATTTACACTATAAAATGTCTTCCCTTCCATATCCCTCTGATCTGTGATGATTTTCATGGTGGAAATCTATGGGGGATCCATTTTCCCTAAAATTGCTAAAACAACACCAACAACTCTACTCCTAAAAAAATAATTTGTAAGACTAAACTAATGAAACCAAAACAACTTCACAGATGAAATTTTTTTTCTTAAAACTATCTCTACCATAGTAATAAAACACCAGATCACTTATTTAAGGCTATCTACTAACTCGCAAACTCAAAACAAGTTGACTGTATGCAAAAAATAGAACTCAGAGCTTCTCCTTCACATTCAAATCAATCATTACATCAATCTACCTCAGGAAATGGGATCCTCCATGTATAAATATTCCTTCCTCATGATTATAGTATGTTACATTAACTAACCACCATCATTCTTCAAAGAGAATCCTATTCTGCCAAATGTTGTCATGCAACTTTTAAAAGTTGCAAATGTTGTCATGCAACATTTTGACAACTTTGACAACTTTGCATAAAAAAAACTCCAATGATCTCTAATCAACCTAGAATGATGAAAAAAAATCCTAGAGGCATTTTTAGGCACATTTCTAGCCTATCCTAAGCCTTGAAGGCTTTTGGACCCATTTTCCCATTTTAGGCTTAATCTAGCACTAACTACTAACAAAGCATTAAACATCTAGGTTGGATTGAACCTAGTCAAAACCACCTAGGAACACACTTGCAAGACCTTCTAAGGTAAAAAAAACTCTACTGACTTGGCTAAGGTTAGTACAAGCCAAAACAAAAACTTGATTAGAGATTAGCCTAGGTGCTCCTGCACCAGAACTCCTCCTGATTATAGTATCCCCCTGTACTATACTTATATACATATGTTTCCCCCTTTTTTGAAAATAATGACAAAAGGAATATAAATTATAGTTTGTCAAAAATATTAGGATGGGTGTTCTTGAGAGTTTCCAGTAGCTTATCCCATTCATCTTTTAAATGCTCGAGGGTTAATAGCTCTAAGTTTAGTTGAGCATGCATATCATATATGTTGTCTATCACTAACAATTCTAGGGTGGAAATCAAGTTCTTTTCCAATGTCACATGTTTCTGTATCATTACCAAATGTGATAGTAATGTTGCATGTAGCTCGGTTACTTTTTCTCTAATTTTCTCTTCGTCTTTCTTTAGGTCTAGTCTCAACCACTGGTTCTAAAGTACCTTGGTGAAATGCATCTGCAATGCATGTTTCTTGGTAGATAGACTCTTTTCACTATCTTTTAGATCTTGATCGATCTTCTTTATCTTTTCACTAATCTCGATAGTGAAGTGATCTAAAGTGCATAACTGCTGTAGAATTGTGATGACTTCAGATATGATAGTTTTTAATCCCTTCACAAATTCAGATAGAGTTACCTTGTGTATTTCCATTGCCTGGATGATCTTATTTGTGACCTTGTATTATATCTTCTTCTCAGCTCTTTCTTCCAATTTATTCTCGACATCAATGTCAAGTTTGTGAATTGCCTCAATGAGAAGTTCAAGTTGATTAATGATGGTGGTGGATTCATTGATAGCTAAGTTAGGAAAAAATTGTGGAATAATCTCCTTGGCGGCTTCTAAGAATTGTGCATTCTTGTGTTCTTGTTGTAACTTGTCTTGTGTTCCTTTCTCGGTGCATAATTCACCATATTTCTTGAATGTTTCTGGATCAAGTGTCCTTGGATCCCATGTTGGAATCTCTATGATTTCATCTAAAGTAACATCATTCTTGTTTCCTTTCTTCTTCTTCTTTTTATTGCCTTGGGCACTAGATAAAGGAGATAAAGTTAATGCTAATTGAGCCTTTTGCTCGGGTTCAGGCTTTGCTTGCTTGGTACTTTGTGTGATGACTTGGTGAGGTGCTTCGGTAACTAACTTGGTATATGTAGTAGAAGTATCTACTATATTATCTGTGTTATATGTATTGCGTTCACCTTTCACTTTTACATCAGTGGTATCTTTTTGTACATCACCTTCTATTGTTCCACCACTATGCTTGGTCTGTGTACCTTTCCAATCACCCTTGTCTTCATTTGATCTATAACCTGCTCGGGTGTCTTCTTCTATGATTCACTCTATTTCAATTTATTTTAGCAACATAGGTAACTGGCCTGGTACATTTACTCGGGAGACCTCTGTTATGTCTTGTTCATTCAGGGTCTCGGTTGCTCTGAATATCTCATCTTCCTTAGCTTTATCATCAAGATCATCTTCAGTTATGTCATTTATGGTGATCTCTAGGTGACTCATGTTAGTCAATAGTTGAGGAATTTCATCCAATATATTTTTAACATTTGCATCATCAATATCCATTGGTTTTGTGCTCAGTTGATCTTCCTCGGTGTCAAATTTGGATGCAATGTCTATCTCTTCCTCAGTATCTTGGATTTCCTTTGTCTTGGTACTAGATTCTCAGTAGCTCCCTTCTATTTTTGTGTTTGGTAAGTGAACTTTGGTGAGGGAATTGTAATTTTTTCTACACCTTTCTTCAAATTTTGGGAATCTGTAATCACCGATTGTGATCTAGTCTGTGATGGAGACTCAGTATTTATGCTTTTGCCACTTTTGACCTTAGGTTCCTTATCTTTTTTTCTTCTGATTTGGTGGCATTATCATCATGTTTGGGTTCATCATCTTGATAGACTGAGGTCTTCTCCTTGGTATCATCAATAGACTCATCTAATTCTTCATATGTTATAGAAAAATTTCTCTTTAATGTCTTCACAATATTTGTCTTTTTCCTACTCATCTTTTGTACTTATAGACCTATATATATCCATGTTAGGGCTTCATCAAATGTGCCAAATCTCATGGCAGATTTGTCAACACACTCATTCAACAATTTTTAAATGGCCTCAGATGTAATATCAATATCTAATTCATATTCTAATGGAGGTAGCCATGCTATCCTCGGTTATATTGCCTTGATTAGAGTAGTATCAATGTCTACTACAAAATATATATCATGTTTGTACTTATCTACCAATTGTATTGGAATTCTAGTCCTCTTTTATATCCTAGCCTTAAACTTCACAAAATACTCATTCATGACTGGTTCAAAATTTATTCCTAGGCTTGTAATCATATCATTGATTTGCATTGTAATTGGTTCATTGGACTTCCATTTAACTGTACCGATGGATGGAAATAAATTTTGTAGGTAGAAGAATGTGCATAGTAGTAGGGAACCAAACTTACATGTATTTGATTGTGCTGATCTGATAGTCTTCATGTTTTCTTCAAATTGTCTCTGCTATATCTCGGATAGATCATATTGTACTCCTTTCTTAACAATCATATAAGCTATGTCAACAGCTCCGCAAGCAACATTCTTCAGTCTACTAGACTGAAATATCTTATAGCCAATGACATATGCATCAAACCTCATTTTAGGATCACCAATGCAATTGATCTTCAGACCTCTACCGTCCCATTCGGCTCTTGTTAAATTTTCTATTTCAGTTCTCAGTGGGTGCCTTAGGGATTTGGATTTATCACATATGGGATACCCTTTCACAACATGAATAACATCCTTTGTTATCTTTTTGGGCTCATCCAGCCAGAGATTTCCTTCTTGTACTCTGCTTAGAACAATGCATATCCACTTGGTCTTAAATACATTCAAGAAATTTAGGGCATTGGTTAACCCTTTAACCTCTATATGTTTATAATCTTTCAAATTTCCATATGTGCATAGTGACTGATAAGTCGACATGATTTCAAAATTCCCAATTTCACCTAATTTTCTATAAATGTAGGCATGTACGTCTTGGACTAACAAAACCCTAGGCGGGATCAATGAAAACATGCCTTTGTCATCTGGTTGGGCTGTAACCCGTAGATGGATCTTATAATGTGGCTCTGTGTAAGTGGGGTTCTTTACCAAAACAATCTTTTTATCCTTCTCCATCTTGGCTTTCATGGTTCGAGATGTCGATGCCATGATTTCTAGTTTAGGGATTGCATGAAAGTGTTCAAATGACTCGGGTAAAGTAGAATGTGCAATGACTAACCTCCGTATGCTCGGAATGTGCTTGAATATCTATATAATGATTGAAAAATGCTCTGCTACTACTTTTCTCTATTTTCTCTATTCTTCTCTATGATCATGGTGTGAACAAATGAGTTCACATTGGTCAAATTTATAGAAAATGACTTAGGGTGATGCAATAACTATTTTTCACCAACTTCTCAGTGACCAAACATTATGCTCAATTAACACTAGCATTATTTTAGCTCGGTGAGTGTACCATATACTCGGTTACCATAGCAACTCAGTTGTCTCTTCACATTTTTACCGAATGACAGTTCTAACTTGGTACATCTTAACCAACTCAACAAGATCAAAGTAATCAAAAGTATAATACCATAGTGCATCTCAATTCATGTTAGTTTGGCATATGTGAAATGAATTTAGGAACTAATGTAAGATATAGCTTTTCAAAACATAGTTCCTTATCTGCTTATATTGCTCAGTTGGAGACGGTGGAGCCACCTAATCTATTAGATGAGGTATCACCAACTGATGTGCTTGGTCCTTCATTATCATTTGATGCTCTTCTCCACATTTGATTTTTGATCCTCACAATTTCATTAATTATATTTCCATTTACATAAGTATTTATTTGGTCTGCAAAATCTCTACTTAAGTGACCAACTTTGTGACTATGAGAACATGCCATTCCAGAGTTTGACCAATTCCTAGACTTGGTTTTCCATTGTGTCATACAATTTTATGCTATATGCCCATATTTTCCAAATGTTGTACAACTACTCCAAGTGTTATAATTCCATGCATAAGAATTACCTTGTCTTCTTGGTTGATTTACCTTTTCTTTTCATTTAGGCTTCCAGATTTTCTTTGTGTTTTTTCTACATGCTTGTGATGTATGACCATGCATGTATAGTTTCTTGGTGTCCATGCTTATTATAGTTATAGAAAATACCATTAAATTTAGGAGGGTTTCTATAAATACCTTTTGCTTTGCTTTTGAAAACATTTGATGTGTGGCCTAGTTTTCCATAGTGATGGAAAGATGGCTTCTTAGACTTCGGGCTTGAGTATACTTTCCTTTGCTCAACTTGATTTGACGATTCTCCTTGCTTAGTATACCCTAATCTGGTATTATTGTTTACTCTTCTTTGATAGTTCAGAAATTCATCCATTCTCTTAGTGCTTTATTTAGATCTCTTAATCACTTCATTATGTTGTTATAAAGTCTTCAATTCATTTCTCAGTTTTTCATTTTCTTCTTTCAATACACCAATATCTTTTATTCTTCTTGCAAGTTTAGTATTCACTCAATTTTCTTCATGATTTATAACAACCACTTGATTGGTGATCTCAAAGTAATGTTCAATAAGTCTCATTATCTCAGTTTCTTTCTCTTGTAACTTTTAGTCATCTATCTTCTGTCATCAACAACCATGTTTCTATCTTTTTCATCTTTCTTTGCATCATTCAAGACTTCAACCATTCTAACTATTTGTGTATCTTGTCCGATCTACAGTGCTTTCACTTGTTCAGTAAGTTGTTGATTGCTCTCAGATAGCTTTGATATGATTCCTTCAGATGTATCAGATATGCTACTATATTCAGATCCAGATGTGTCAAATGGGTCATGAATCTCTTCTTCATGATAATCAATCTCACAACAGCGAAGTGCCATATCCTTTCTCTTAATCAACATCTCCCTAATTTTCTCTTTGGCCTCCTTGTACTATTCAACATAGATGTGCAACAGTAACTTTTGATTCTCAATAGTTTTATCAAGTGTATACCTTTCCATTGTCATATCTTTTCTCTTTAGTGATTAAACCTTAAAAACAAGAGAAATAGCTCTGATACTAATTGTTGGGATAATGGAAAGGAAGTGTACTGAGAGGGGAGGGGTGAATCAGTACCCTTAAAAAAATTTAATCAATTCTTTGTAACCACTATTCTGTATTAACCGACTGAGTAGATTGCATACCCCAAACATATAGTATCATTTCTGAAATGTAAATGCATGTAAAGTAATCAATACACATACATGAAATTAAGTACTCATGAAACTAGTATTTTGGCATCGCAGAAAACCCCTGTTTGAAGGTAAAAACTGTGTTGGGGATGAGACCCAAAAAACTTCACTACTACAGTAAATAAAGTAGCATGTTAAGCTTACAAAGAATGATCACTTCTGATTATCTTACCATGTTCAGAGTAACAATGAGATCGATTAGATCTACCTTGAGTGAGGATTTTGCAACACAAAGTATGTGTGCACTCGGTTAAGAGATTTACAATAAAACGGTTAAGTCTACTTTGTTAAGAGATTTTGGGGGTCTATTACAATTGTTAGAGAGTAACAAAAATTTGATCTGAAACATATACAATCTCAATATTGCTCATACAAATTCATTAAGTGTGTACAAAATATATCACCTTGACGTGAATGATAATACCTTCTGCTCTGCTCTACTCGGTAGCCTTGCCTTTTTTCTATGTAGTCTTTGTCCTTAAAATCCCTTGTTTGATCTCTGATGTCTGTAGTATGGCGGGGACTTGATCATTTCTTGATCAACATACATTACAAAATTTGACATCTATACATTTATATATCAAACAATATGACCTAATTAGGGCTTCACAATTACATCCTTACCCTAAGATCAATAGTGTACATAATTTATCTTGATAATCTAACATAGGAGACATAAACAATTAATGTTGTATATCTGTAATTAATGTTCTCCTCAATTGTGTAAACTGTTATCTAGGCTGGAAAAAAAAGTTGTTACATAGAATGATGTTCCATAACAAACTTTTATGTGGCCTCTGTTCCACTCAGTTATTGTTGTCTGTCGATGGTCAGTGTATTCTGTGTATCTGAATGTTGTCTAATTTTTGGTAACATCTATCAGCTTGGGTATCATTGTACTTGATTAACTCTGGGCATGATCAATGCTCTCAGTTAACTCTGCACTTCGGTGAATATACTAGCTGTCCTAATGTGACTCTATTACTGTTTGTCCATTATGTCTGCTTGATAACTAATGACAAATTCAATGTGAAATTTTAGTAACATCCATCATCCATCAGTAGAAGTCTTTTCAATTGAAAATTCATCCCAATAAGGACCTAAAAGGGGATACACTTTTTCTATTATTCAAAATTAAAAAATAAACCTGCTAGAAGTGATTGAGGAGTAGAACTAGTTGGGACAACAAGTGCATGAGAAGGAAGAAAGTGTTGGATATGAGGTTATAAAAGAAGAGGCTGGTAAAGAATAAGATTCTATGTTTTGGTTTTCTGAGCTCCCTAGTCTTATTGAGAAATATGAAGAAGATATGGTAATCACCACATCAACTACAAGTTTATAGTAGATGGAGGGCATAAATCATTGTGATGATTTTTTGGGTCATGAAATTTTATTTAAGGAGGAAGCTTTTCATGATGAGGAAACAAAAAAAACTCGAGGAGGATTGTTTTGATAGTATCATAGACTATTTTGTGAAAAAACTTGGTGAGGAACCATTTCTTCCTAAAGAAAAGGTTTGTGAGCATCTTAATCAAGTCAAAGAAGAACCTCTAATTTTGTTTGAATTACATGGAGCCACTCAATCTGAGAAATATGGTGAAGATGAAGAAGCAACTGACAAAGGTGGAACCAACAAAAGGAACTCTAAGCTTTTACTTTCAAGAGGATTCCCTATCATGCATCTAGCTAGGATGGAGACCAATAGAGAACCATTTCCCATGTTTATACCTAGGTATGAAATCATTTATGAACATAGATTTTATAGCTAAAGTAGATTATAATGAACCTTCATATCCACTTCCATATTACCAATATGAATGGGTAAGTGAGTTTCCTTATATTCTTCAAGAGGTTTTGAAAATATTTATTGAGTTTGTATATGTTCTTCTTTTCTAGGTTGTTGATAATGATTTGGGGCATTGTATATTTCTAAGAAAAGGTGATTATTTTAAAGAATCTGTCAATGGCTTTGTTTATCTTATCCCACTTCTAGTTAATTTACAATAGGGTAGTTTTCAAGTTTCTCTCTAAGTGCTGGTTGCATAGTTAGTTAATGGTTTTTGAGTTCAATAGGTGAACAGGGGATATACTATGATAATGGATTATAGTTCTATGGGTTAGATATCCATTATATGAAATAGAGAATGCACTTGTTATTTGTCACACACAATACATGTCTTCCTATATAAATATAATAAGTTATCCAAATATTCAATTAAAAGGTTTTCTGCAATAAATCATTATTATTCAATCAAACAGATATGTATCATGCATCCCAATGAACTAGTTGTTATATTGTGGTGATTGATCAGGAAAGTACTCTCCAGGAAAGTGTTTTACCTTTCTGCAATGTGTGGTGTTCTTTTTTTTTAGGCTTATTTAAGGTCAATTTTTTCTAACCCTTAAGCGACATAAAGATTGTATATATCAACTTAGGGTTAGGTTTTGCATTACGTTGTATGTTTTACAGCGATATTGAGCTGTAAGGGATTTGCACATTGTGATCAGATTGTAATCACTAGATAATAATAAGAGTGGAATTTTCTATTTGGTGGACGTAGTCCAGGGATTGGGTGAACCACATTAAATCTTTATGTCTTGTGTTCTCTTCTATTTTGGTTTATTATTCTCTGATATTGATTATATTTATGCATGTAATTGTTATTTTTTCTTATTGATCCTAACACTGGTGATTCCACTAACATAAATGGTAAATAGAAATTCAATAGAATAATAATGATCTAAAATAGTAAGTGAGTTGCAATAGGAGTAAGGGATGGTTTCTTCTAGTTTCTATCAAGTATGAGTGACTTTATGACTAGAGGATAGTATAGGAAACTAGTTTGATATGCTTAGTAGGAAAGCATTATGTAGATGTCACCAGAAATGTTACCCATTTTTATTTCTCATCTCATCAAGTGGATATGGTTATGTTTTAAATTGCTATGTTTTTTACCAAAGAAGACACTATTTAGTGAAGACTAGATAATATGCAAGTATGTTATGAACAAAAACAAATTGATACAATTTTGCATTAGCATTGCCTTTATTCATGAATTAAATAATCTGATATCCCACACAAGCCATGGTATTGAATGACTAAATATCATATGAAAAAACTACAAATGAATAATGAAAGAACATATGAGGAGAAGAGAAGTCCATCATTACCTAGAGGCAACAACCATGAATCTTGTTCTTGATGGACATGTCTTCAAGATACCTCACCTTGTTGCTCTAGACGTGCCTACAAGAAGTGATTAAAATTTTGTTAGAGATTTGGATGTTGATTAGCTCATAAAAAATCATCAACAAGTATAATGGTCTTGCATATGGCATTAAAATAGTCAACCCCCGATATCAGATGAGAAAGGTGTTAGACTTATTGAGTTGTTGGTATTGATTGTGATCAATTTCAAAACCTTCATACTGACACTCTTGCGGTATCAATTGGTTGTTGATAGTTTTGGATATACATCAGATGTCTATCGATTATATAATAGGGATTTTGATTATGGATAGTTTTGATGAGGTATGATAGGTGTACTTGGTTATACTCATGGCCTACATCTTTTGGTACACTTGTATGTTTTCTTGGTGAACAATTTTTGTATGAAGTTTCTTTTCTGTTTCTTGTAATTAATACACTTGCAATGTTCTTCTAGTTGATTTTGTCAGATGAACAATGGTGGTGTTCATCAGAATGGTTTTGGTATCTTTATTTGGACCTTCTTTATCCTATTTCACTTATTGATTGGTTCATATATTTTGGTAATCAAGACATGGTCTTGGTTGTGGTATTCCTATAGTATTGATAAATGTAACATGCAATATAAAATCTTATGTATGACCTATATTTGGTCCTAGTAGAGCGTGTTGTAATGTTTCCTTAATTGAGTCCTAGATTTAGGACCTAGGGTAATGCATTTAATGTAATTATAATATCTTTTTAAATTGGGGACATCACACATGTTTTGTGTGAGACAACATATGTATGATTATATATTGATATAAATAAAGGAGAAATACTTTGTACCTAGGTGATGGATTGTATGTGATGGTATGGTGCGAATAGTGCGAGTTACCAAAGGAGAAATAGTGTGAATCTATGGCAGTAGTGTAAGTGAGTAGAGTTTTTATGAAGTAAATTATTGAAGATAAAGAGGTGGATTTCATACTATGTAACAATGGATCTGACATTTACATACACAAAGAATATCAACATTCAGATCTACCGGTGGTAACAATATCTGAGCTTGATTGTTGAATTTTTTTTTGCATGTAGCTATATTCAATTCTATGAGTTAATATTTTGTCAGTGATATTTTCATTGGTAGTGACCCTATTTGTATTAGCACTGACCCTTATTCATTTGTAAGCGTAGTTAGCCCGACCGATAGTGATCCTTTGTAAAAATTACCTCCACCAATGTTCATTTCATGAGAATTAGTTTCTCCATGGATTTTTCTACATAAATCTGTGTTCTTTGTGTTGGTTTTTCTGTAATTTCATGTTCATATATGTTATAAATGTTTAATGTGGTTAACCGATAGATTAGAATTTGTTTTTTTTTGTTTATGATTTTACCGACAAAGTAAAAAACTTATAAAGTGTTTGGGAATAACTAATTAACCCCCCTCTCAGTTATTCAGTCTGTTCAATAATTGGTATTAGAGCTTGGTCACTTGCATATAGAGATTAACTGATTGAGGGAGATCTTGGATATTTGAACAGATGGAAGCATGATACTACACTGAAGAAGATTGAAAAATCATGATGAGTTTCATTGAAGGTATTGTTGGCAAGTTGACTCCCAGGGAGTATATGAATTATTTTGTGTTTTCATTATGGCAACAAAGTCATATGAAGTTTTGACAGCAAACTTAGTAGTGAAAATTGACTAAGTATAGAAGACAATACAGAATAGAGATACATACATGATCAGAGCACCAGCACATGTGTGTACACTCGATTCAGACTAAGCACCTTCAGAAATAAGCTCTATGATATTTTTCTATGCTTACCCTATACACGCATGATATAGAATGTTAGTACGGATAAGTTATAGAAAGAACAAGTACACTAGCAGTTCAGAATACAGAGTATGCAGCTGACTTCAGGTTTTTTATTAGCGTGTAATATTTTGTTGTGTAAAGGCTAAGAGCCTATTGTAACAAGTTTGTAATCATGTACTAAACATTATTGTAAATATGCTTAAGCCAATTTGTTTGGAAGCATTATGAATGTTGTTTTTGGGCCGACTAAGGTCTTGTTTATAGTCTCGTCTATTCAGGCATAAACATATATATATGTAATGAAAATATATATTTAAAGTGTCAAAGAAATATGTAGAGCAGAGATATAGAAGAGCAGTATAAAGATGTCAGTATGAGATAGAGCCCTTAAATAAGATAACAGCATAAGTGCATAACCGAAACTGATCAGACATCTATGTCATATACAATAGTTCACTTTTGGATATAGTGCATATCTATTCTTAGGAGGTTGTAGCCTTCTTTCTCATTGAGAAGTGAGCTCTTGGACAGTGAGTCCTCACCCCTAATAGGGTTGTTTGTAAAAGACTCTTAACAAGGTCAGGCCTTTAACCAGGTAATTATACTTTCTTTGTAAAGACTGCTCTGAATAGTTAAATCATTATACTAGTGCAATATTTGTGGGTACTTACTCCCACTGGGGTTTTCCTCTAATCAAGGTTTCCCCATAATCATATCATATGTTATGTGTTCATGTGTTAAGCTTCAATTGATTTACATTTAAATTTTTTGAAATAGAATAATTAGTTAAACACTTATTCACCCCCTCCCCCCTCTTAGTGTTTCCAACAATTAGTATCATAGCTCTGGTCCTCTGAAAGAAAGTTTAACCACTTGAGGAGATCATGGATTCAGCAGAAGTAAAAACATCTAAAAAAGAATCTTGAAGTAGCCCTTGAAGATCTAGATAGATCTAGGAAAGAAAATGAGGAACTTAAACTAAAATTTGATGGCTCACAAATGCTTATCAAAAATTTAAGAAAAGATTTGAAAGATTACTCTACAAATGATTTTGGGAAAATGGTCAAGAAATTGAATGAAGAAAACTTATCTTTAAAAGATAAGATAGAAGAATTGAATGATTAGTTAACTGATATCCTAACAACTATTGAAGAGAAGAACAAAGAAAATAAACAGTTACATGAAGAACTCATGCAAGCAAATATGAAAATTTTGGAGTTGGAAAATATCAAGATAAAATTGAATCTAAATTATCAGGAGCAAAAGACAAGATTGATAAACTACACACAAGTTCTGATCTGATTCAATCATAGCTTTATGCACAAAAGATAAAAGGTGATACCACTGGTATGGGATACAGTATAGATAAAATTGAGATCAATTCATTACAAGAAAGAAAGAAAGCTCAAATAGAATCTATAGAAGAAAAGAAAACTAAGAATCATAAAGAGACTAAAGCATAACCACCAAAAGATAAGCACAAGGCAGTCAACCGTACTTTCTATGCCTATAACAAGCATGGATACTTGGAAAGAGATTGTAAGGGTGTAAGACCCTTCAATGGTTATTGTTACTCTTGTAATAAGTTTGGTCATAGGGCTATTCATTGCAGGACAAATCAAAGAAATCAGTCACAACTGAACCAAAGGAATCAGACTCAATACAATCAAAGAAATCAACCTCAAAGAAACTTGCAGATCATTACATGTCAAATATGTAATTACAATGGACACACAGCCAAGCAGTGCAACATGATGAATAGCAACATCATACCTCCTATCATTTTTCACTCATGTGGAAAAGCTGGACATATCTCAAGGTTTTGCAGGTCAAGGACACAAGGACAAGAAAATCCTAAAAAGTCTTTGTTTGAAGAATCAGGAGAAGTTAAGTTTGTGGAATCTAAAGCTAGCTCAAATAAAATATGGGTTGAAGTAAACAAGGATAATGAAGAGAACAAGGTAGTAGATTCATCCTCAAGGGACGCACCTTCTACTTCTGAATAGTTGACCCTCATGGTCTTAGGGGGAGCTATTCTAGCTCTGAACCCCTGCGTGGCCAGTATACTCACCTCCGAGTATGCACCTTTGGATTCATGTCAATGATAACAAAATAATGTAGTATACATTCATGCATTGTCTATACTTCATTATGAATAAAGTTTGAAAGTCTCAGTAAAAGCACTTACGACATTAAATGTAGAAAAACTTTATATAAATTGGTGGATTGATTGATTATTCTCATTGTTTACATCTAAGATTGAAAAATTTGGAAAGCACAGAAGCACTAAGCATCAAAGCAATCAAAGGTATCAATTTGATCAGTTGGTGAATAGATTGCAAGTTTAAATAGAACCCTAGCAGTCACATCATTTCAATTTTTTGTGAAACCCTACTTAATCAAGTTGCAAGTAAGTATGGCAACCCTAGTTGTATTTGACATTGCTGAAAGGAAGAGATTTGTTTTTAAGAAGCATCCATTCAAGTCCATATTAGATGATGTTGAAGGAGCATTCTCTAAAACTCTGCTAGGAGTCATGCACGTGGAAGACATTCACGCATACATCTACTACAAGAAGGAAACAGTTGGAGACAACAGTATAGAAACTCTTATGGGTTCAATGATGAAACCAGACTACTCATTCAAGGATGAATACACGCATCTCACTGATAACCCTATCTTTGAGTGTTCCAACGAGCATGATTTATATGAGCCAGAATGGGTTAAGATACTACTAAGAAGGATACATGATGACCTATATTGGATTGGTGAGGTTCCTGTCCACATCACTGTAGACCTAATTCATGAAATGACTGGAATTCCTAAGACTGGACCAGTTCTTCCTACTAGAAAGGATGTTAAGAAGCAGGTTGAAAATTTTTTCTTATCTAGAAGTGATAGGTACAACATGAATGTCAATCCTATTAAGGAGAATGACATCAAACTACTCACTGTGATACTTGGATACAAGTTTTAGTAGGCAAGAAGACTAAATAGTGTGTCCACAGAAATAGTTCTAGCAGCAATAAGGATAGTGAGAGATAACACTCAGTAAAATCTCAATGAACTATTGTGTGCACAACTGATTGAGAACATCAAGGCTATTAAGCATGACAAGAGAAAGATATTCAGGTTTGGCTCTTTGATCATCTACCTGTACTTCCACATTGTTGGTAAAGTTGAAAATCTTTACCTAGATAGGAGTAAACCTACTATGTCTCGGATATCACTAAAAGCTACATCAGAGAGTAGTGCAAAAGATACTATGGACATGGATATCAAAAAATTCAGGATCAAGATGCAGAAGAGGTTTAGGATACCTAAGAGGCTAGTTGAGAAATACAAAGACACCATATGCTTCATGGTGGAAATAGACTATACTTGCATGGAGGCAGTTGAGCCTAGAACAAAATGGATTCACCCTCTCGGCTATAAAGTTGAAGAACATATTTTGGAAGGTTATGCACAAGTCCTCCTATCTACGCCCAAGGATGCCAATGAACATAGATGGTGTACTTACAGAGAAAATACAAATCAAGTTGATTCTATCTTATACAGTGTTGACAACAAAAGGAAGGCATCAAGGATTACCTCTAATATTTTAAAAGTTCATGGTGTTACACAAGAAGACCTAGACAGAGCTAGGGAAGCTAAGATAGCCAAAGAACTTGAGAAAACTCCCACTGAAGTAAAAATAGAAAAGTATAATGATATTCCTAAGAAGAAGAAGAAGAAATCAAATGAAGACACATCTGTGCCATCAATCACCATTGATCTAGAATCTTCTCCACCTTTTGTACCCATCAAGTTGACTAGAAGGAAGAAGCAAGTTCCTACAAGTCATCCATCCTCAAGAACTAAAAGGAGCAAGGTAAAGAACACAAAGCCCCTCCTAAGGTAGGATTTAGACCTAGTCTAACTATTCTAAAGAACATAATTGTTAATGAAGGAAGACTAGAGTCTCTCAAGAATGTATATGACAAATATCAAGAGATAGACAAATCAGAAATTCATTCTATGATCATCTCTCACATAATTAAGTTCAAAAGGATAGTATTGGAACTCAAAATAGTCATACCAGACAAGGTATGGAACATACTTGATGTATTAAAGAGGCAATCAATTGAAGAGGATATAAGGATAAGAGAAGAAAATATGGATAGTCTTCTCCCGGTATGCTCGCATGATGAGAAAGCCATTCTATTGGATTTAGTAAAGCCACACCTAAGAACCAAAACAAGAGTTCTCCATATCATGAATAAGGAGTATGATCTGGTTGGTGAAGAGACTTAGAAAGCATTTGAGTAGGTATTTCTAGATAGACATATGTATCCTTCAATAGCACCTACAAAAAAGGTAACTCTAGTTTCTCCCAAACAGGTTACAAAACCAGTGACTCAGGATGCACCTAAGACAGGTCCACAAGTTTTAGCACCCTCAGTTTCAATAGCTTCTGATATAGTAAAATATTTAGGAGATACTATAGTGATTGATGATATCAAGATATCCATGACCGCTTATGACAATGATATGGACAAAGTGGAAAAAGCATTTGTAAGCACTAAAGAGACAAAGGAGATATGCACTGATGAAACATCTTTACAACAAGATGAAGTTCCATCTAAAGATTCAACAGATTTGAATAAAGAGGAATATAATCAAACTCATGAGACATCAGTCATGGATATCCCAGTAAAAGGTGAATGCATGGATACTAATCAGAATACTATATTCACACCATCCATTCAACCATCTACTTCATTGTTGTCAAGCTTAACTCCTGACTCAGCAAGTCTGGATGCATGGGGAGAAGAAGACTTGATCAAGATCAGTGTCCTAACCATGGAAAAAGCCAAAGAGAAACAAGTTATGAGAAACCCACTCTTTTTGGAATCAGTGAACATTTTGAATGATCTAGTGCCTAAAGACAAGAAAGTGGCTAAAATTCAATCAGTTGATGATGTAGACAACATCCTAATAAGCTTCAAAGCACACTTTACAAGTTCAGTAGACTTAGCTACTAGAATTGCAGAAGATGAGTATAAAAAGGAAAGATTGAATGAAATGGTAAAGAATTTTTCCTTAGATTTAAAATCATTAAAGATTGCTAAGACAATGTTGAAAGAGTTGGCATCAAATGGCAGAAAGGTTATAGCAAATTGCATGGACAGAGGAAAAATCACCTCTGAACATATCAAAAAGATAGAAGAGGAAGATATCTTGGTTGATAACATAAGACACTCAATTGAAACATCATCCCAAGATATAAACATCTGCAGAAATATCTATCAAGGTCAGTTAGACAAGATAGAAAAAGCTAAAATGGAGATCAGCAAAATAAGGATCAGGCAGACTCAACTGAGAAATGCACTTGTGCCCTCCTTAGCAGTTCTAGATGAGAACATTAAACAGATTGATGCAACCATTACTACCTATGATCAAGGACCCAGCATGGATTTGACAAAGATGGTAAATATTACATATGCCTTATGCGCCCATCTACAAACAATTGATGCACTAAAGGCATTCTAGCAGCAAGAGATGAAAAATCTGCAGATAGCCTATCCAGATGTATACATGGAGTAAGTATCTAGAGATGTACAATTTTTACACCTTTGTCATTAATGTTAAAGGGGGAGTAACATATGAGGAATAGTGTATATATATGCAAGGAAATATATAGTATATGTTAAGAGAAGAGAATATACAGTTTTTTGGTGTTAGTCAATTTTGAGTAACTTGGCCACATTCATTTATTTCCATTAATGAAAAAGGGGGAGATTGTTGGCAAGTTGACTCCCAAGGATTACATGACTTATTTTGTGTTTTCATTATGGAAAAAAAGTCATATGAAGTTTTGATAGCAAACTTAGTAGTGAAAATTGACTAAGTATAGAAGATAATACAGAACAGAGATACACAGATGATCAGAGCACCAGCACTCATGCGTACGGTCGATTCACACTAAGCACCTTTAGACATAAGCTCTATGATATGTTTTTATGCTTAACCTATACACACATGATACAGAATGTCAGTACGGATAAGTTACAGAAAGAACAAGTACATTAGCAGTTCATAATACAGAGTATGGAGCCGACTTCAGGTTTTTGATTAGCGTGTAATCTTTTGTTGTGTAAAGGCTAAGAGCCTATTGTAAAAATTTTGTAATCATGTACTAAACATTATTGTAAACATGCTTAATCCAATTTGTTTGGAAGCATTATGAATGTTGTTTTTGGGCCGACTAAGGTCTTGTTTATAGTCGTGTCTATTCAGGCATAAACATATATATATGTAGTGAAAATATATATTTAAAGTGTCGAAGAAATATGTAGAGCAGAGATATAGAAGATCAGTATAAAGATGTTAGTATGAGATAGATCCCTTAAAGAAGATAAGAGCATACGTGCATAACTGAAACTGATCATACATCTATGTCATATACAGCAGTTCACTTTTGGATATAGTGCATATCTATTCTCAGGAGTTTGTAGCCTTCTTTCTCATTGAGCAGTGAGCTCTTGGATAGTGAGTCCTCACCCCTAACAGGGTTTTTTGTAAAAGAATCCTAATAGGGTCAAGCCTTTAACCAGGTCATTATACTTGCTTTGTAAAGACTGCTCCTAACAGGAAAAATGAACTTTAATAGGTTCATTATACTAGTGCAATATTTGTGGGTACTAATTCCCACCAGGGTTTTCCTCTAATCAAGGTTTCCCCATAATCATATCATGTGTTATGTGTTCATGTGTTAAGCTTCAATTGATTTACCTTTAAAGTTGCTGAAATAGAATAATTAGTTAAACATTGATTCACCCCCCCCCCCTCTTAGTGTTTCCAATAGGTATCAAATTAGAGAATGAAGAGATGAAAGAGAATCTAAAGGAATAAAATTCATTGATCACAAAGTTGAAAGATCAAATCAAGAAATTCAAAGAAAGGAATAAAGAAGATAGTCAAGAATTGAAGGAATCAAAGGAAAAGGTAGCAGACCTAGAAAAGAAGTTGGATGTAAAAAATGCATTCTAAGGAATTCATTAGGGATGGATTGAGGAATAAAATGAAAAGTGCTTGGATAACAAGAGCTTAATGAGAAGGTGTGATGGAAGAATGGAAATAATCTAAATAAAAGTTCAAGGAGAGTTTAGAAAAAAATGAGAAGTTGGAGATAGAATTAAAAAGGCTGAGAACATAAGTAAAAGTGTGTGAAAGTAGTATGATTTTGGATCATTTATTTGTTATAATAAAATCAATAGACACTACTTAGAGGGGGGTGAATCAATTGTGTCCAAAAACTCAATGTCTTTAACCATTTTACCAACTTAATCTCAAATGCAAAAGGTAAACATGAATGTAGGAACATAACGCATTAATCAACACATACCACCAAAAAATTTTACATGGAAACCTTGTTAGGGGAAAAACCACAGTGGGAATCAAACCCATAAGATGAATGTCCTCTATTAAAATAACTATACCCTATTAGGAGTATTACAAGGGGGAATGCACATGAATTTAGGCACAGTTCCTAGAGCTCACTGCTCGAATACAATAAGTATCATAATCCCCGGGAAGGCTCACTTCCTTACAACCATATTTGATCTCAAATCATAAAGGACATGCTCTCCAAACTCACAAACTGATAAAAAACATCTATGATATGGAAAAATAGTTTCAATGAAGTACAACAATTCTCTGCCTCAATTGAATATTCCACTCATACCTCTTCTCATACTCTCTTTCACACTCTTAGACACATTCATAATAAAAAATGATTACATGTTTATATACATTACATAAATTTATTTCAAATAGATCATCCATGAACCTAAATAGAAAATATTAATTCAATACAACTCAATATTAAATGTAATACATTGAATGTAGGATAAAACATAAAAATGATCCATAACAACATCCTGGAACACACTTCAGATCCATAAACTATTCCATGATCCATCACAACATGCTACACCACCAAGTCAACCAAGAACAACAAGAACACCAACATGTTACATGAAAAATATTCAATTCTGATCACATAATTCAACACAATCCACTAACATGAATATGACACAATCAATAAACATCAACAAACAACATGAAATACCAGGACATCAATAGGAACAACTCTATCTCATAAATCATACTCATCTTTGCACTATTCATCAAGAACACTAATCAACAACTACTATCAGAAAAGAAAAATATCTTATCAGCATCCAAATCATGAAACACTCGAATTAAGCACAAAAAATAAAGTCCTTAACTCACCATGAGGTTAGCATGAAATAATATTGCATAACCGATCCACACTGATCCAATAACTGAAACAATAGTCTCTGTTAAATCCTTCACAAATCACTCAAATCATCATGCAAACCTCTACCACTTAAGTTGAATCAAGTACAGACATTCCCAAACACATTACTATCTTCAAAACATCTGATATTCAACATAGTAGCCATACCACATAAATCATCTCACTGGACATATGAGAAAAAATGTCACCAACAATAGGAATATGTTGACATCAATGATAAAACATTAATGTCATCACATATATGCACAATTTGAACAATATCTCAAAAATGTTCCCCTTTGGCATTAATGGCAACATATGATGTGAAAAATTAAATCAATGCACAAAGAAATAATGTCAATTGTACTACCAACAATATCCATCTCTCCACCATAGTCTCATACTTGTTTTTCACATGAATATCTCCCCCCCCCCCTTTGAAATCAATGAAAAAGACACATGTATGCACTAATTCATAGAGGAAAAATTATGAACATGTTGGTATTAATGGGAAGTAGTACTAAGAGGGGTGAGGTGAATCAGTACCTCTAAAACTTTTAACACTTTTCACCTTACTTAATTAGCAATCAATCTTTATTGTATTACTGACCAAATCTGATATTCTTTCTGTACGCCTCTCTCTCAGGTTTCCCACAACTTTCCAAGGGTGGGGGTTAGTAGCCAAGGTTCACAAGTGAATGCAAATCAAGTACGCAATAACTACTAAACGAATAACAGATACGTGAGCAATAAAATGTACAAACAAGAGAAAGGAAGACAAATGAATGCAAACCCTTCCATGCTTGAAGCTTCTATTGTTTCTCTCTACTCCTTCCAAAACGATGTTCTTGATGCTCAGTATTGGCTGGGCAGCATCTATGACTTGAGAAGCGTCAAGAATTTGATAATTGCAAAGTGTGTGATCGCAAGATAGCTTGAATGTTGACAGAGTAATGGCGCATGTAAGCTTGAAATCCTGGATCCTTCAAATGGTTATGAAGGGTTTATTATATAGGAATTGGT
>MU223539.1:1945482-1961932 GCA_018584345.1 Thuja plicata
CCATGTGATGTAATTGGAGTTATCTCTTTGAAGATAAATGAATATTTAATTCATTTATTTAATAATTGTTTTCAACATGTGAGATAATTGAATTCTTTTTAATTAAGAATTGCTTTATTTGATGAAACTAAATTAATTTAATTGAAATTAATTTAATTGGAAGAATTTAATTAGTAAGTTTAAATATTTGGTTTTAAACTATAGGAAATTGAGTTTAATTGATTAAATAATGGTAAATAATCATTTAAAGGTTAATTAATTAAATAAAATTAATTATTTAATTAATTTTGAGAATTGGATTAGATGATTTGAGAAAGATAAATTTAGAAGAAAATAGATGATTAATTAATGATTAAAACCATTAATTAATAGATGAAAATTAGTGTTTTTAATGTAAAGTTGCAAGCCTGTAATATTATGCATGTAATATTAATTCATAAACTTGACTATATGTAACATTCATAGACACATTAATGAAATTAATAGACACATAACACAAGATAGGATATCATAGAAAACTCTTGTTACCAAGTAAAAACTGTGGTGGGGATGGCACCCACAAAACTTCACTATCTACATATTGGAAGGGAGCTAGTTAAGGCTTACAATTTGATCACTTCTGATGATCTACCCTCTTAGGAGTATTAATGTGGAGAACTATTAGGATCTACTTTATTAAGAGCTTTAGAAACACTGATGTAGTGTGCACTCGGTTAAGAGATTTACAATAGGATTGTTAAATCCACCTTCCTTGAAAGGATTTCTTAAGTGTACTACACATGTTAGAATGTGTACAATATGTATGACCTGACTGTATGCAATCTATAATTTCTTATCATAGATCCATTAAAGCTTAGAGAGTATGAATATCACCTATAGTGATTGATTAATACCTTTTCCTACTTACCGGTAGCCTTGATTCTTGTTCTTGAAAATCGATTTGATCTTTGTCTATGCTTCTGCATGAATTCTCTTGTCTAAACCTTAGATGCTCTCAGAGGCTACAATCATCATTGAACAACATGTTCACAATTGATTGAACATCTATTTATACAAATTCTTTGACCTATTCTAGAATCACGCATTACAATGTTAACTCTAGATCCAAGGTATACAACTTGACCTTGATCCTTTAGTTTGCATGTTTTAAACCAGTTAGACTGATAAAAACAATAATAAATACATTTCTTTTCCCTCAAGTAATGGATTTAACAACAAATCAAGAAGCTAAATATAAAACTTTAGTGATTTATTTGATATGGAAGTCAGATCCACTTTTTTTAGGATGTAACGAACTCTCGGTATCTGATTGTCAGTGTGAATTGAAAGTCTGTCAGTGTTCCTTTTTTGAAATATTCATCGGGTTCCCTTGATCTGTCAGGTTCCACTCTTGACTGTTTCATCGGGTTGCACTATTGGTTACTCATCGGGTTCCTTTGTCTTTTCTATCATTGGTTAACACTAAATAGTTTTGCGTTGGGTAGTGTTGTGTCCTATCTTTTGGTGTAGTATTAACCGACAGTGTTTATCATGTTTTTCCTTGCATATACTAATGGAAAAATATAATGTCTTCAATCTCCCCCTTTGACATTAGTATCAAGAACTGATATGTGCAAAATACTAAAGTGTTTAGTATGTACACTGTGTATATATCCTTGTCATTATATGACTCCCCCTAACTATATGCATCTGTATAGTATAAGTGTATGTACATGTATACTTGCCTTTGTACTATACATTCCCCTTTTTCTCCCCTCTTTTTAATGATATAAGATTACTGACTATACATATCATTTCCCCATTTTTTGATAATCATGACAAAAATGTACAACTTATAAGTTGTCAAAAATGTGATAAAAGTGTGCAACTTACAAAGTATCAAGTATGTGGGCATGACTGTTCTTGATATCCTCCATCATTTTCTCCCATTTCTCTTTGAGGATTTCTAGTTTCATGTGCTCTAGTGTAATCCTGACATGCATGTCATAAATTTTGTCTAGGATAGACATTTTTGGGGTGGCAATAAGTGTTCTTGCCTATGTCATATGGTGTTGCAGTAATGTGAGAGTTGGTAAAAGTTGAGCTTGAAGCGCATTCACCTCATCTTTGAACTTTGTTTCTACAATCTGAATATCCTGTCTCAGCTTCCTAGCTTGCTTGAGCTAGTCATGGTGCAATTTGATTGCATCTTCAATGTTTGTGAGACCTTGTGCACTAGCTTGAAGATCAGCATCAATTTGTGCTATCTTTTCGGTATACTCCTTGGTGAGTTGATCCAACGTGCACAATTTTTGAATTAAGGATATAGCTTTTGAAATTATAGGGTCTAATGTGCTTCCCAGTTCAAATAGCTTCACCTTGTTCAGTGCCACTTCTTGGCTTATTTTCTCTGCTAACTTGAATACAAATTTCTTCTGAAGTATTGATTCCATAGCCTTTTCAGCATCAATATTCTGATATGTGATAGCATCAGTGATAACAACTATTTGATCAAGTATGGGATTTGTTTGATCAACATTTATATCAGGTACAATTTTTTGGAGGATTCCTTTTGCAACATCGAGTACCTTTGATTCTTTTTTGGCCTTTCTCAACTTATCTTGGATAGCTTTCCTTTCACAAAGTCTAGCATACTTTGTTAACTTAGTAGGATCCAATGTTCTAGGATCACATACTGGTGTTGGTTGTATTTCATGTTTTTGAGTCTTCCCTATAAATTTTTTAAGTTTCCTATCATTCCTATGCTCTAAAGGTTTAAAATCATGTCTGAAATTGCTTATATACCTCTACAAGTATTGTGTTAGCGCAAAACCTAGTTGAAAATGCCAAAAACCCTAAGACCTAAGGTTATTTCTATTCAAAATGCAACAAAAATCCCTAATTTCTCAGCTGAGTTTCTATTTTCATATTACCTTTTTCATAAATTATATATGAAATATTAGCATGTGCTTTTTATTTGTCACTTAGACTCATGAAGAAAAGCGAATATTCCATTTAATATGGAGACTTGGTGAAATACATTGGTTGCATTTTCTCTTAACAAAAAGAATATGCTTTAATAGATCAGGAGACTTGGCGCTGACCGTTCATCTCAAGATTTGATCTAATGGTGGTCGGGTTATCTTGTGATAAATCCTGTAGTTTCAAAGTTATCTAGCGACATGGAGATTTAAGAGTTGCTAAGTCTCTAGATAAAAATGGGTTAAAAGACAGTTTGGATAACATTGTTGTCGCCTAGTCACGAAAGAAAACATGAGTTAAGTTGATCATCAGGAGACTTAGTGACAACCACAAGATGGAAGCCAAATCCAATGGTAGTTGCATTGTCGTGGTAATAAATTGAAAAGTCAAACAGGATCTGGTGATCAGGAGACAAAAGGAAAAATAAGACACATGTTCATAAGTCATGAAGTCTCATGAAAAGTTAGGGTTTGCAATGAAAATTAGGAGACTTAGCGACAACAATTAGATGAAGAGGAAAAGAACATCAACGACAGTCGCATTGTCTCGAAATGGAAATCGTAAAAGTAAAATAATCAAGTGATAACAAGATTAAAGGTATTTTTCACAAAGTCTTGAGATAAACTTGGTTCAACGACATAGAGATATAATAGTCGCCAAGTCTCCGGATATAACCTGAGGTTGAAGAATAGTTAAGTGAAGGCTTAGTTGTAGTTTCTCCATAAGAAGATGAGTTAAGTTAAAAGATCAAGCGAGATGGAGAAAACCGTTGATCTAAATATTGATCCAATGATAATCGCTAAGTCTCGGTAACAAACTATAGTCAGAATGAATATCAAGAGACAAGGATATTACACAATCGCTAGGTCGCTAGAAGTAAAACCAGAGTTAAAAGGATAAATTTTCTTTGACACCATGGTGGATAGTTTTTGACCAATAAGATTTCAATGATTTTGACAGATGGAAAAGTAGCCAAAATATGATTAATGACAGCCAATTAGATTTGAGTTTGACCCCTTTTCAAATTTTATAAGGTTTTTATTGGAAAAATCACTCATTGAAAAATGATTACATGTCAGTTTGAATTGTCACAACTAGAACCAAAATTGATGTCATAGTGCATAAACTAAAAGAAGAAGTAACTAAATTGTAAGTTTACCAATTGCGAAGAGATGGCTACATTGATTTCTCAGTTATAAGTAAGCTATCCATTGTCATTTCATTCTTACCAAGCTTCCAAGTTTTCAGAGCTATAAATTTTAAAAGAGTTCAGCATTTTCTGAGAAGAGTAAGGTTCTCCAGTAGTGTGTATTGATAAAGGTGATTTCCTGGTTTAGAATTAAGAGGGAATTGTGATTGGCAGTATTTTCAGTGCTCAGAATTGCAGATTGCAAAGTATATGAGAGCCTGTGGTGAAGGTTTTGAGCAGATTTGTTTCAATATTGGTAACATATATTGGAAATGGACAAGATGAGTAGGTCAGTAACTGTGGCATCTACCAGTGGGAGGAGTGATGATGTAGATGATGATATGAAAGGGAAACACAACTATTCAGAAGTATTCATTTCCTTACTGCCAGGTTCAACTCAAAAAAAAAAGTTAAGTGTTAATACCCTCACTGATAATTTGAGTTTTATTAGAGATGCCAAAACCCCAGGGTCCTCTGGGTATTCCTTGTTCAATTATTTCTATAATAATAGTGATGAAGTCGTACCCATATCAAACCCATGGACCTATGGATTGGCAAAGTTGATTTTCACAAACATATTTCTAGATATTGATTTCATCCTGGAAATGGCTAGTAGGTATGACACCCTGACGAAAATAATCAAGAGGGATGAAGGCAAAGCCCTAGTTACCCTAGATAGGAATTCCTCCATGAAATAATTCAAATTCTACCATCCCATGGCTACTAAGATTAACCTAAATATTTTGGAGAATAGATACAAGGGAGAGTGGTATTGCCTCCAAATTGATTCAAGATCACCATGTTCTGGAGAGAATGAAGAACTATATTGCACGCATTCCAGGAACTGCCCCATATGATTACAAAGATTTGAACTTCTATATGAAGTATATATCATATGCACTATGCAAAGTGTTAGGAAAATATGGAGGGCCATAGAGGATTACTTCAGACATCCTAATGATGGTGTTGGACATGGAGAGCCCTCACACCAGTACTAACTTTGATTACATCTAGTATATCATAGATCATATGCACCAGAGGTTTGTGGATATTTAGAATAAGAAAGACAACCCTAGATTCATGCATTACTCTATTTTGATGCATTTGATCCTATACTATAACTTCCCCATCATGAATTTCCAATGTTTAAGGCCACAGAGGTTTCATCAAGGCCAACCTAACCCCATTAAATTCTGGCTAAGAGTGTGGAATTACACCTCTATGGAAAAATAATTATGTGCCTTTGAAAATTGGGTAGTGTATCCAATTCTTCAGTGCCTAGGTGTCAATAAGACTAGGTTTCCAATCAAAGTAATTCAACTACTTAAACCCTGCCAATATCTTGATAAATGGCCATGAGATCAAAACTAGGGTGATTTTTATTATGAGAATAAATTTAAACTAATTAGGGTGTATGGTTGTACCCACCCTTGCCATATCTTTCCATTTCATGTGCCACCAAGGAATGTTGCAATGGAATTCATAAGGCAATTGAGTTTAACTAATAAGAAACACCTTTCTCTACATAGGAAGGGTACATTTACCCCAAGGTAGTTCAAAATCTATAATTTCACAACTGGGAAGAAAGCATTGGACCTGTTGGTGCCCAAAAATGCTGAATTGAATTTCCTTTGGACTTGCCAATCCAATGATGGGAAATCCAATTATTTTTGGCCAACTAACGGGAATGATCGATTATGATCCTCTTCCCCTAGGCTTCTGGCTCTGTAGGACCAAGGTGGGTGAACCTTCACCTGAACAGGCTATTTATAGCAGATAAGTAACACTTCAACCTTCTCTCTCAAGTATGGCAAGGCACTTGAAAGAAATCTAACTAAAAGCAATATATCACAAAATGTAAATTGAAATACTTTAAGTAATTGAAAGAATGTTTTTTAAATGTGTATGTAATTTGAAATGAACAGATAGATAATATATCACAAAACTATAAACATTGAACTAAATAAATATAATCCAAATAAGCAATAAAGACCAGTGCATTAATCAATTATGGGCAATAGAGTCACTATCATTCCAATATTATGTTCAACCTCAGAGACAGTTTCACAAGAAAACTTATCACTTTAAAGGTGTTATGGAATGTACATGCAACCTAAAACAAATTCAAAGATATTTCAAAAGGGTAATACTTCTCAGATGATAGCCCAATTGACTGAGGCATCAATCAACAGAATTTAACCATGCAAAATGAGAAAACCAATTGAAAATATAAACTATATTGAATCAAATCAAGAAGCATGCACATCAAACTATCACTTTAAAGAATTTCTATTGGTTTATCTGAGGGACTAATTGTAAAATGATTAATGAAACAATTGCATATATGAAGAAAAAAGACTTATCTTTATTGACTTTAAAGAAATAGTACATCTAGGTCCATGTTATAGTTGTTGATCCAAAACTATCCAAATATGTGAAATTGTATTATATTATTGTCCTCTCTTTACATTTTAAATTATGTATATGTGTGTGTTTGAGTGGCTTTCACACCTTTTTAGGGTGAAAAGACACAACTCTTATTACAAATAATTTTGAAAAAACAATAAAATAACTAAAAAATAACTACCTAACTTTCAGATTTGGCTTTGGTCAAAAATCCAAAACACCTCCTGAAAAGCTAATATTTTTGCTGGAGATAGGAAATTTGATTTCCTGAACTGGATCATTTTTAGATTTTTAAAATTCGACCATCTTTATCCTCTGTCAAAATCATCTTTGTATCAGGTCTAAATTACAGTATTTTCTGAAGGCTTCGATTAGTTAGTTCAATTTATTTGTGTCATAAAGCTTCCTTCCTTTGATATTTTTTAGTATGGAGAAACATGCTTCTTGATAATGGATTGGGACCTCTAAATTATCAAAATTTAGGGTACCACCAGTGGCTCTTTCTAGGGACGTATGCTCCCTGTGAGAATAGCAAGAATCTAGCTATCTCTAGAGAAGCAGACCAAGTATCCACACTTAATCTGATGCTAAGTGATTTGGTTCTCATCTTTAAGATTTATCTTTATTCCAATAGGCTCATGAAGAAATTTCATAGGAACTTTCAATTGGGTGGCCCCAAGTCCCCAAAAAAATGAACATTGCTTCTTTCCTCTATCGAATACATAATTTTGATCATGTAATACTTTGGATCTCCCGAATACGATGCCACCACTCTCATTGACAACATTCATTTCTTTATTAACATGCTTTGAATTTTGTTTACCTTTAGAAAAGTCAGTAGACACAATATATTCCTTTCTAAATAGAAGATCTCCATGCATTTGATCAACCCTACAAGTAACTAGATTAAGCTCTTCTACTTGGATACCTTTATGTACACAATCTTCCCTATACTCAAGACGTTGTTTCTTTTCACAAATAGGATTTTGAGATAACTCACATGCAGGAACTTCCTTCTTATCAAGAATTTGATCAGATAGGATACTCAGATAATTTTTAGAACTAATCATCAACAAATTCTCTTCATTATGTATGTTTGATTCCATCTCATTTTCACATGTTTGATACAAATTTTGCTCATAGGATGAAATAATGTATGTCTCACTTTCTGAATACACTTCCATGTACATATTTTGAGTTCTATCATCTTCAAAATGATCACTAGGCCCACTGTCTTTATCATTATGTTGATGGACTTGATTGCATAGAAAATATTCTTCAAATAATGGATTCAAGGATATAGAGAACTCGGACATATCTCCATGATAACTCTCATCTAAAACTTCTTCATGTTCATATGTTGTATGTTGTTCTATTTCATCTCCGTTATTAGATTCCTAAAATTTATCATCTTCTTCATCTAGTACCCCCTAAGTATGTACTGATCCATCAAGTTGCTTATCATGGTGCATTGAAAAAAAATTGACCATTCTTCTCAACATGTTTTTGATATTCCATGTCTAGTAAATATGAGATTTCTTCTGTATTGAGAAGATCTTCTTCCTCATGGTCATTGATACATGTTTCCATACACATCTCATTATGTACAGATTCTTCTTCAACCTGATCCAAAATTTCTTCCCTTATGTCATCATTCTTTTCTTCCCTCAATACTTCACATATTTTCTCAAGAAAAGCCAGTAGTTGAGAATCATGGTAGATTCCTAACTCACAAAGTTTATCAATTAATTCCCTTCCCAGAGGCCTGATATCCGAAGGTATTTCTCGATAGAGCTTTATCATTCTCATGAACAAATGTAGTGTAGGTTCACCTTTATATCTTTCCAAACTGAAAAATGTATCCAAAGGGGACATGTACAATTCTTCTTCCATACTGTAATTTGGATCTTCTTCCATACTGCAACTTTGGCCTTCATATCGTTCATAGCACATGTTGTCTTTTTCACTACTGGCATCATGAAACGTATAAAGAAACCATTTCTCAAACTATCTCCATGATGAGATACATTGTGTGGGTAATGATTCATATACTTGTTTGGCATTATCTTTTAACATCATGACAAATAGCTTCATTACCTTATCCTCTGTAGAAACCTCATAATCTTCTATGAATGTATAAAATGCATCCAAGTGTTGTAGTGTCAATTCATCCCATTTTCCATGGAACTTTGGTAGAAGTTGTGAAATTTTAGGGGATAACTTATTTAGGATGCATTGAAATCTCCTAAGATCCAATGGCCTGATTCCATATGGAATAAAAGGATTTCTTTGAAATGATGGATACATATGAAAAAACAATCCACCATCTCCTTCTGCGTCTTCTCCCTCAGTAGAGTCACTAACTAAAATGCTTTGTTCAATAGAGTCACCACCTTCTTATCAGAAGGAAAATAGTTACTATCTTCTGAGTTTTTTTCTCCCAGTAGAGTCTTAAATATATCACCAGAGCTTCTAGGTAAAATACAAAAATGTTCTTTTGAACAACTCCCCAGCAGAGTCGCCAATTCGTTGGTGCCCAAAAATGTTGAATTGAATTTCCTTTGGACTTGCCAATCGAATGATGGGAAATCCAATTATTTTTGGCCAACTAACAAGAATGATTGATTATGATCCTCTTCCCCTACGCTTCTGGCTCTGTAGGACCAAGGTGGGTGAACCTTCACCTAAATAGGCTTTTTATAGCAGATAAGTAACACTTCAACCTTCTCTCTCAAGTATGGCAAGGTACTTGAAAGAAATCTAACTAAAAGCAATATATCACGAATTATAAATTGAAGTACTTTAAGTAATTGAAAGAATGTTTGTTAAATGTGTATGTAATTTGAAATGAACAGATAGATAATATATCACAAAACTATAAACAATGAACTAAATAACTATAATCCAAATAAGCAATAAAGACCGATGCCTTAATCAATTATGGGCAATAGAGTCACTATCATTCCAATCTTATGTTCAACCTCAGAGACAGTTTCACAAGAAAACTTATCACTTTAAAGGTGTTATGGAATGTACATGCAACCTAAAACAAATTCAAAGATATTTCAAAAGGGTAATACTTCTCAGATGACAGCCCAATTGACTAAGGCCTCAATCAATAGAATTTAACCATGCAAAATGAGAAAACCAATTGAAAATATAAACTATATTGAATCAAATCAAGAAGTATGCACATCAAACTATCACTTTAAAGAATTTCTATTGGTTTATCCGAGGGACTAATTGTAAAATGATTAATAAAGCAATTGCATATATGAAGAAAAAAGACTTATCTTTATTGAATTTAAAGAAATAGTACATCTAGGTCCATGTTATAGTTGTTGATCCAAAACTATCCAAATATGTGAAATTGTATTATATTTTTGTCCTCTGTTTACATTTTACATTATGTATATATATGTGTTTGAGTGGCTTTCACACCTTTTTAGGGTGAAAAGACACAACTCTTATTACAAATAATTTTGAAAAAACAATAAACTAACTAAAAAAGAACTACCTAACTTTCGGATTTGGCTTTGGTCGAAAATCCAAAACACCTCGTGAAAAGCTAATATTTATGTTGGAGATAGGAAATTTGATTCCCTGAACTAGGTCATTTTTAGATCTTTAAAATTCAACCATCTTTATCCCCTGTCAAAATCATCTTTGTAGCAGGTCTAAATTCCAGTATTTTCTGAAGGCTTCGATTAGTTAGTTCAATTTATTTGTGTCATAAAGCTTCCTTCCTTTGATATTTTTTAGTATGGAGAAACATGCTTCTTGATAATGGATTGGGACCTCTAAATTATCAAAATTTAGGGTACCACCAGAACCCAGTAAATAAATAGATGAGCCATTATAGGATGAATGTGGCTCTTTATAGATACATTGATACATAGGGTTTCATCCTTAGTACAAAGAAGTTGCTGACACCAACCATCCCCTACACCAAAGACCATGAGGAGTGCATGGAAGAGGACTTGATAAGATATATTTTGGAGGATGAGGAGGTGGATAAGAGAGTAGAAAAGTTCAATGAAATTATGGATTTAGAGAGATAGGTGAAGATAAAGGGCCTTAATTCTGGGGGATTCTTCCTAGACATGCCTTATTTAAAGAGGCTAGATGCCATGATAAATTCTCATACTCTCCTATGTAATTAGTTAGAGGATGCACTAATAGTGCCGAAGAAGGGCCATAAGGGGAACTCATCATCAGAGTATGATGATGATAGTGATGAAGGATACTCCATGCCCATCTCCCCTCTAGTCAATAAAGTAGTTGCAGAAGAACAAGTAGCTGAGGCTGAAGATATTATTGACCTAAAAGAGGTCCCTGAGAAGGAAGTTACAAATGAACCCCCACCTAAGAGAAAAAAGGTTGAAACAGGGGAACCTTCTCAAAAAAGAGAAAAGAAGAGAGATAGAATTGGTTCCCTAATAATTGGAAATAGGCCATATGATCACCAATTGAGAAAACAGATCATGGCAGGAAAGAAAATGCAAAAGGATGTAGAAGAGGAAAAAGAGCTACCTCTTAGAACCTGTATAGATGAGAGATTGATTTACTAAGATTAATTCCTTAAGGATGATAATTTCACCAAGAATAAGGAAATTAAACACTTCCTCATTTGGAAGAAGAAACAACAAGTAAGTGCACCATTGCAGTTGGTAGGTGGTGACCCAGTGACCCAAGAGGCTCTACAAACACTGCAGGACTATGATCCTAAATTAGAAAAGATTAAACCAGAGTAGGCAAGGCAACTAGTCAAGGCCAATGGAATGTTACTAGTAGAAGGTTGGGACTTGGCCTCAACCTTTATCATTGATCAAATAAGAAAACAACCTTATGTTAAATTGTCATTAGAAACATAGGTTGGGGACATGATTAGAGGGTTTGGATCCAACCCCAAGTCCCAGGCACTAGCAATGTGGAGCTTGGCTCTAAAAGATCAAAAGCCAACCCTTTTGAACATCCAAGAGAAGATGGAAGGCAATAAGATAATCTGGTCAGTCTAGAATACAGGAGACTTGGAGATCTCCCAAGTACTAACACACTTTTCTCAACTCAATGAGGCCAAAGTAGTGCAAATATCTGAGAAGCTAAAGACGTTTACTAGTGACACTAGTGACATTGTCAAGGACAGAGAGTTAGAGATAATAAAGATCAAGGCACAGGAGAAGCTCATAGCTAAGCTGACTCAAAAGATACTAGATATGCTAGAGGCTGCCCCTACTGAACCAAAAGAGGTATAGGATGTGGAGATCCAAACAGAGGAAATAGGGGAGATAGCAGTTGAAATAGAGGAAGGGATCAGAGAACATCACAGTGTGATTTTGGGAGAATTGACATCAATTTTGTAGCATAAGATAGATACCATTAAGGATAATATTGATTTAGTATATGGAGCCTATGGAAAATGAACATGCCTTCAAATGGAAGTAAATAGTTTTATATCAATTTTAAATCCTTACAATGCAACTTGGTTTAGTAGGACAAGACTTTTTGAAAGATTGGCATATGTGCAACCATTGAGGTCACATTTATCATAAATAGTTGCCTTGGTTGGAATTGAGATAGAGAAAATTGGAGCCACCTTGTCATTCTTCAAAGGAAAAGAAAGCCAGATAGAAGCAAGGTTAAATATGTTTGGGGTGACTTACAATAGATTTGTGCCTCCCATCAAAACTGAGGATAATCAGATCAAGCCATTAGGGCTATGGGGCTCAGAGTTCGATAATGTGCTACAAAATCAAGATATTTATATATCTAGTCAAGGAGATCTAGACATGGAGAGATATAATAAGATTCTGAATGAAGCAATTAAAGCAGAGACAGACTGTAATAAATTCATCACATATGTAAAGAGCATAACTGATGCCAGATGGGAGAGACAGAAGGCCCAGTTAGAAATTATATATAGCTTTGAGTGGCCAAAGGAGGAAGATGTTATAGCATGGGACATCATGACAAATCCCAAGTAAAATCTTGTAATAGTTGACCTAGACATCATGGATGAAGAATAGGAGGACACATGGCACATGTTCTATGAGCACAGGAAGGTTAGCAATCTTAAAGACTAGTGTAGGTTAGCCTGAATTAGTGGTCACTAGATCTTATTAAAAATATCAGATGATATCCTAAACATTTACAGACAAAGGTGCCAACATCCATAATAAGACAAAAGCAGATCAAATCTTATTCTTCAATTTTGTCCTTCCACCGCTTGGAGTTTTTCTATATTTTGTCTTTTCTAGTTTTTAGGGTTAGGTCTTCTAAACCATCTGAAGCTTGTAGCATCCTTATCTTAAGGATTCCAAGATGGTTTAGGCCTATATATAGTGAGTGCTCTTGTATCATTTTGTGAGGTGAGAGTATGAAATTGATGAAATAGATTTACAAGGCAGACTATTAAAAATTTTCTGAGCCTTTGTACTATTTGTCTATCTGAATGTATTTGAAGCTTTAAGAAATTAATAAAAATATTTTGCAATCTCTTTTCTGCATCTTGGTTGTCTCTTTTCATTACTGTTATAGTTCTTGTATGTTTACTTGTAAGGAACTTAGACATACTGATCACAAGGTGGTTGTGCAGTCATTTGTAAGCTCCTTCAAGGAAGGATTAATTATTTCAAGTGACCCCAGAGAGCTTAGCATTAGTTTAAGGATATGATGATATAGTTGTAGAGGGAGGATAATCTGTAAGGCATTTTATCTTTGTTGCAAATATTTTATTGATCACCTTATTGTGGATTTATACAAGATATTGAATCATAGCCCAAGGATAAGGCACTGGTTTATAGTTGGCTAAGTAATTATTCATTATCCAACTAGTATTTTAATTTATCAAATCATTTGCATTTCAAATATACATTCTATTCAAGTAATTGTGTTTAAGGAATAAAATTCATTTTACTGATTCCTTTAAGAGAGAATCAAAATAGGTTATTCCTCCTGAGGTTCATAAGAACTGAAAAAGGAAGAAGGATGAGAATCCTTATTACCTTACTAATTGTTGTTATCAAAATACTACTATGTCTCATTAATATTTGTATCAGGATATTCATAGTCATTTGCATATCTATTTACTTGTTGATCCATTAAAAGGAATTTCAGAAATTTAGTAAGAAGATAATCCTCTTAAAAGATACTATCATTTAGTAATCATCCATAGGTAATACCTACCTGAGTCAATGGATCTCAAAAAAGAAGGAGGAGGTAATAGTTTCCCCAGATGTTATCTAATACCCTCATTAGTTAGCCTTTCTCTTGAATGAAATAGGATTTTGCACTCAAGCATACAAGTATACTGTCACATTAAAAGTTGTGCTACAAGAAAAAGTGCTAACAAACTGGCAACTCCGCTGGGGATTTTTGTGTAAAACTTGAAAAGAAGCTTATAAGGAATCTTTGGTATCTAGAAGTCAAATCAAGTTAATTTGATTTTTTCCAATTTTAAGATCATTCTAGTAGTATTGAGTATTTCCCAAGTTTGGGTCGCGACTCTAAAAGTAAAATCTCTGCGATCAGTGGAAAAGTCAAAGTATATATTTTCAAATATGAATACTAGGTCTAGAATTAGAAACAATCCAGAAGTTGAGTTGGATAGTGGGATCCCAACTGCTTCAAAAACTAAGATTTCCTGGAGATAGAAGAAAAATAAAGTAAGCATCAATGATTCTTCTCCAAGAAGTGAAGAGAATAGCACTAGAAGGAAGAATACTAATCAGTCTAGTCATGAGGAGATTTCCTCAGAGTATGTAGAAGCCCCAATCCTTGGATTAGAAACCTATGAAATCACTAGCACTTCTAGTGAGAGAGAAGGAATAGATACAATTAGTTTAGATTCTGAGGTTCCTTCGGATGAGCTTGCAGAGGAAGAAAGAGTCCTCATGAAACAACTAGCCCTTATTCAACAGATGAAAAGGGAAAAAGAACATTAAAAAAAAAAAAAAACATGAGCAGAAAGATGTTGAAAAATATAGGAGAATATCCCTGAGACATCAAGCTACAAATAATATTCAAAGGTATCAAAAAGACCAAGAGATTCCCAAAACCCACCAAAATTTAGGTCCTCAAGACTTCAAAGATAAAGGAAAGAGTAAAGTTGTAGAAACAGAAGTTGAGAAGCCTAAAACTCAAAAGAACCTGACTGAGAAAATTTCTAAACTAGACATTAACCTTGAAAAGATTAGAAAAGAAAAAGAAACTATGCCTAAGATGTTGGAAAAAGCTAAAACAGAAGCTGCAACTATTGAAATGAAAAGAAAAATTGACTTCTTGCATTCAACTACAATTTCTTTTGTTGATACAGAAGATGCTACAACATCAAAAAATAAGGCTTCTTCTTTCAAAGACCATAGAAAATTATTTTCTCCCAAGGACAATGAAAAATTTCAAAGGAGACCCCTTCCTACAAAAAGGTACAAGAAATTTTTGTTCTTTGGAATTCCAGGTTACCCTAATGCAATACCATAGGATATGGGAGAAAAAATTCCTAATTTTTTAGGTAATAATGTTGTAACTTGTGAAGAACATTTGAGAAAATTCTTTGATGTTATAGTTGATTTAAATAACAATAATGAAGATGTTCTTATGAAATTATTTGTACAATCTCTAGTAGAAGATGCTATGGAATGGTTTAGGAGCTTATCTCATGGTTCTGTAGGAACAATGGATGAACTGATTGATCTATTCAAATATCAATATGGTGACAAGACTAATGAAGGGCTTTTGCTTAATGAATTTAATAATATAAGGAAGAACTCAAATGAAGAAGTAACAGAGTTCAATACAATATTTCAGCGAGCTATGCATAAGTTGTTCCAAAAGATGAAGTTGGATTAGAAGGTATGTCTTTCTACCTATCTTAATGCCTTTGATTCAAAAATGGGCTATGCACTGAGAGATAAAATCCTAGAACTTTGATAGAAGCCTATAAAATGGCTGCCAATATAGAAATGAATAGAAGGATATTAGGTAAATTGGGTAAAATAGAGGATCCATGCTTTAATAGAAGCAATCAAAAGGAACCTCACTATAGGGAGAATAAGGCCCCACAGAATAATAAGCCATCCTATAATAACAATTACAATCCACAAAATAGGATGAAAAACTAACCCTATGGTACCCAATTCAAGGATGGTAATCCTATTGCTCCATTAAGGAAATAGAAACCTGAGAATAGGACTCTTGATCAATTACACAAAAATACTATTCACTTGTGCAATGATGAATTTTGGTGTGAAGCCTATGAGGCACCACACAATCCTAAATTTTGCATTGTTTCCTTAGATTTAAAAGCAAATGAAGAGAAAGAAAAGGATGAAGATGATTCATGTGATTATAGTATGAATAATGCATTTCTTGTCATGATATGGATCCCGATGAAGAAATTGAAAATCATGACATATATGGCTTGCAAGGAAGAATTGAAATTCATCAGCAATAAATTTTATTAGATAGTGAAGAGGAAGAAACGGATGACCACATAAGATGTTATTGTGTGTGTGTAAATGGGTACCTGTCAGAAACAACACAAACACTCAATAGATCATTATATTAGTCCAAAAGGGTTAGAAAAGCATGTAAAACCCACTAAAACTGACCTATTGCCTGCTAACTAGGAGGAGTGTAATTAACAACATATTAGCCCTCAGAATATGCTATAAATAAGTGACGAATACAACCTAGCATGAAGGATTTTTACTTAAATAACAAGCTAAAAGATGATAAAACATGCAATCTAGCTCTAAAAGATGAAATATAAACAATAAACTAGCATGAAATGAAAGATGAGATATGAATCTAGAGAGAATCTAACAGCATAACAATGTATTTTCAATCTTAGGTGAAGGCTTATTTGCTCTCAAAATAGGCTTCTATTTATAGAAG